>DWAO01000068.1:0-38434 GCA_018230605.1 Heliconius congener | reverse complement strand
AATATTTTCAATGTACAGAAACGACTTTTCTACAGATTTATTATAAGTATAGATAATATAAGACAGGGATAGAAATTATTAGTCAAAAATTATTAACAATTCATATAAATATAATATGTCACTTCATCTTTAAGCTTTTCCAACATACAACATATGCATAGGAAAACCTAGTGTTGAGACATTTCATACCACATTTTCTGCTGAATTTGCAATGGCGTTGGAAAAAATCTCTTGTGCAAAATAAGCCATCTGGTGTGGTAATTTAGATCACTTTTCTATTTCGGCCCAGGGGGTCACTTGCATCAACTAATTTGGATATGTCATGGTCAAAATTCTGGGAATTATCAAAAACTCAAAAAGTTAAGCGTTATGCTGCTATTCAATTTAATATACCCAGGCAACCATGGTTTTTTTTCAAAGACATGCATGTACACCAGTACACCTATGTAAAATCAGGGTCAGGGACCACTTACTGTGTGAAAGTGGCCTAAATGATGGTTCCCCTCCTCACAATTACTAATGCCCTAAGCTAATCCATCCCTTATACAATGTTCTTCCACATAAAGTTCCCCATCCTCTTAATGTTCAATGTTTGTTAATGTTTGTGTTTAGTTCTCTATGTAAATATTTATAACAACATTAAATTGTAAGCTACCTCTTTTGCATTGTATATTTTTAGTACTAATTCTCTGTGCTATGTATATAATTTATATATTTTTAAATTTTTAACAGCATTTTTTTACATGCTTTCTCCTATTGTGTAAAATTGTCTCCTTTTTACTGTACAACCTCCTTTGTGTCTTCTCAAAACTGTGTGCCATTGGCGAAGTGATATGTGCTAAGCTGGCATGCTCAGATCACCATTATCAAAGAACCCACCAAACATGACAGGTTGTGGGTTCGATTCCCACTTGAGGAATTGAAATATTTCACATTAGTTTTTTCACTTTAGTCACTAGTGTCAAGGACACAGCGTTAAACATTATTTTTATAAAAAAAATTAGAAACCTTGTCATTTTAGCATGATGCATAGCTTGTTCTATGTGATGTGGGTGAACTTGACGATGGTGCTGCATATCACAATGATTACCTAATAATACCACAGGTAAGTCAGCTGGTATATTTGCTAATTCTTTGACCACATATTCAAATGTCCTAAAAATAATAAAAAGCAATATGTAAATTAAAATGTTTTATAAGTTTAAATAAAAAATATATTTTTAAGTAAGTTTAAAAACAGTTAAAATTAAAACCATGGTTTTGTTATATCCATCATTAATATGACTCCACTGGCATTCTTATATACATCTAGAAAAGTAGCATCCAGAACTGGAGTTTCATATTCTTCTTCTGCTACTGCTGGTGTAGATTGGTTTTCCAGCTTTAATCCTAATGGAGGCTTCTTTTTTGTGCGTCCTTTGTCTACAACTTCCCATACTTCAACCTATTATAATATTTGAAATAAAACTAACTTACTTTAGTTTTTAGATAACAGACTTAGATATAGAATATGTCTATTAGAAGTAAAAATATTGTAAGTATCAATATATCAGTATTTAATATTCATTTTATATAATTTCTCAACTTACTTTTACAATATAATCAGTATTCTTGTATGTCCAATGTATAGGAGCAACTTGTATTTGCTCTGTAGGGACATATTCTTCAGTGAATGAACCACCCTGAAGTCTTTGTAACAAACAGGATTTGCCAACATTTCTATCTCCTTTAATCAATATTTTCACTAAAATATAACATATCGAATATAATTTTGATAATTTAATTTAAAACTATGTAAATTATTTACTTTGATGCTGCACGTTTATCCGTTCTATATATCTCGAAATAGGTATATAGTAGGTACAGGATATAATAAAATTAAACAAATTACTATTAAAATGTACTCCTCTAGAAAATTTCTTTTGCAGTGAAGACGACATAGGCATTGGTGCTGGGCAGCGATCATCTCCAGTTCTCGTTAACTTCTTTAACGCAGAGAACATGATGAATATACTTTATATAAAGAAGAAAGGAATTCAACATATAAGAAAAATAGGAATATATAACAATTTTTACTAAATAAAAATGCAGACGTGACACGGTTTAATAGTTTTGTTTGAAAGTTAAACTTAAAATTCAATTTAGCACCTCAGAAACGTCGTAGTGACATTGACAAGAACATTTTTTAAGTGTATGGTTTGTTAATATATTTTTAGGAACCAGAAACAATAACATGTATAAAAAAACGAAAACTTACTCAAAACATTCGAACGAAAAGATAAAAAGTTAAACCAAGTATTAAACCCATTGCTTAAAATTATTTTAATGAAAAAATAAAAAACAAAAACAAATTTGAGGCCAGTTGTGGCGCAGGTGCACAAAAAAGGGCAAGCGCGACAGGTTCGAGAAAATTAAATAATAAATTTTTCCCTTCTCTTCTCTCTGCTGCCCAGAACTCGGTGGAAATTGAAGAACGGAGTGTCTTAACACTAGGTTCCCTCTGCTTACCCTGCTTTTGAGTGACCTCCCTACTTTTGTTGACTAGTGTAGTTTTAGTACATTTTTGTGCCTTAAGCCTTTGTACAACACAGTGTTGTATTCCACCTGCAGCACTTCGAAAGTATTTGGTTTAAGTTATTTTGTTTTCATTTAATTTTTTTGTTATTAACCATAAAGCTGACTATTGAGGCCGCCAATACAGTTTCACAAGAGTGTAACTCTAAACGCTATGGTTGTGGATGACTTTCAAATTTGTATAATCAATTTGGCCCAAGGGGAAATGATTTATTTAATATTATAGTTTCCAAACTCTACAAGGGTTTGGAAATTAGGCAAGGTGGGGTGTTGTGTTCTATGGCTCAATAGAGAAAGTGTGAAAAATAGTATCCTAACACCTAGGCACCTACTCCACTACTACCCACACTGGAATATCTAATACTAACTCAAGAAAATCTGAATGTCATAAATATTTTCTTGTAACATAATATACATACATAAAGGCCATTGTGGCTAAAATAAGTTTCATCATCAAATAAGAAAAAAGCATTTGACAAAAATAAACTGCAATGTAATGAAATAAAATAAATTATTATTTACATGACAAGACAACATATTCTAATAATATACATGTTAACATACTATATTAATATTAATAGTACAGCTATGGAACTAGCAATCATTGTTCCCATTTTGATTTTCGCTTTTCAAAGATTTCTTTTCCATCTTTATCTACAGCTGTATAATAGCCCATCGATTCATATTTTTGTCTCATGTATGCTATGTAGCCTAAAGTTAAACCAAAACATGTAAGGCCAATTGTCATTATGACTATATTCTGAAAAAAAATATTTATATTTCTAAAAACAGTTTAAATTGTAAAATTTAAATATTTTTTTATTTAAAAAATCTTACATACTGGTTTAGCATATAATTCAAAATTGATAACTCTAAAAGCTGTTGTTGATCTCATAGAACGAATTCCATCACCTGGTTTTTCATTATTACTGTTGTTGCTGTTTTGTGACATTTTTGTTCCTAGAAATAGAAAGTATCTATTGTAGTTTTTGCACGTAATTTTGAATTATATTTAATCAAAGAAAACATATTGATTATTTTCATATAAACACGAAAAGCCTATTACTATAATAACTATAAAAATTAGTAAATAAATACAATCCTTACCTACTTTATTATAAAACAATATAGTGGTTTTAAAGTATTGATACTGCTAAATTGTTTCTTTTTAATTTGGTTACGTATTATCTATTTTGTTTTTTTTGTAATTATACTATTACAATTCAATTCCCTTGTGTTTATGTAATACATATGAACAATATTTAAGATTAACCATAAAATTTTGTCAACCAGAAGCAGAACTTGACAAACGTCAAAATTGAAATTATATTTCACAACTCACAATATGATTTAACGTTAAACAAAATATTGGATAATAAAATATGTAACAATAACGTGTAAATAAACTGACATTCGGTGTAGTTGTAAATGTATATTTTACACAGTATTATAAATTATTGATTAAAAATATATTATCCTACACAATATGGCATAATATATGTTAAAAACTTTTTGGTAGCAGCATCATGAATTAAGATCCAAACCAAGCCAGACCTTCGTTCATTATAAAGCCTGAATGCTTCTATATACATTGTTTTTTATTACTGAGCTTGGGTTATTACTTTGGCAGTTATTAGGTAAATAAGGTGCCAAAAGTAGTATCTAATTTTCGTTAAATTATAAAGCTCATTTTTAAAATATTTTTTTGGGAGTAATAATGAAAATGACTTTATCTATTGTCAAACACTTAAGATGGTTTTAACCCCCGAGATGTACCAGGAATCTGCTGTAGTAGAGTACCCATCTCTTCCAGGCTTTGTCCGAACCCAAAAAATGCTTACTGGATCAATGATTTTAGTAAAGGGAATCTTCCAGCCCTGAAGAAAACGGACATACATGAAGTATAAATAATACAATATTCTACTGGAAGTGTAACAATAATCTGTAAGTTAAGAATCATTATTAAGTTGTCGTTATTGTCTCACTATGATGTCATTCTTTTAAACCCATATCATTATCTTTTTCAATCACGTAAGATAGAGTAAGATATTTTTATATTTATAATTAATAGCTTATAATACTATTAAAATATATTTATTATTATAGTGAAAATTGTTGAAGGCTGTAAATATTGTGGTCATGGACAATCAACATTTAAATATATTAAAAAAATATTCAATATGACGCCGAGTTGGCTTGGCACTATGGACTGTCTTTGCTTACTGTCAAATAAATTGAATATTTATTAATAATTTCAAACATGTTGTATTATATTCCTTACTAGTTGATATATTTCAATGTTTATTCGTGTATAATAAAATTTGTTTGTCATTTATTCTTAAAATGGAATCAGACTCTGCTTTGCACGGTGATGTTCCCGATGGCGCGGAAATCTCACCTATGAGCGACAATCCTGTAGAAGCAATTGGAGATGAAGCAGTTAATAATGTAGTACCTGATGAATCGGAAGCTGTCCCGGTTGCAGATAATGGAGGTATGTTATATTTATCCAAAATTGTTTAAGTATATTATAATACGTTCAATTTTTTTTGTAAAAAGCTTATTTTTCTTTTATTATTTTGTATAGTCTGTTACTTATAGTATGTTTTTAATACTATATTTATTATATTATTTACTTCTTAAGTTTATTTTGAAGCCTTTGAATTTGATGATCCATTATCTCCATGTTTTAAGATATAATATGTAGGAACAATATTATTGCATGTAGCTACAAACGGGGGTGCTCCTTCAAGTAGCAGTGATGTTTTGGATGTAGAACCTGGAGATCAACACGAAAATGAAGAACAACCTGTACAGGAGCAAGGTAATCAGAAGATGGAGATTATGTCAAACTTCACCATAAACTAACACCCATAATTGTCATGCTGCTAACCTGGTTTTCATATTTAGGTAGAAACTGATAATTTTAAATGAATATACCATTTTAATAAATACATTTTTAGATAATGCAGAAGCAGAAGAAGAGATGGATATAGATGACACTACCCCAGGGACAGTCGATGAGTCAGCATATATAGGAGATAATTGCTTGTCTACTCCTGTAAGTATAAATGTTACAATAATATTTCATTTTAACAATTTTTTGTAACAGAGTGTATTTTTATTTTAGGTTATAGAAGAATATTAAACTTTTGTATTATTTAAAAAATGTGGTCCTTAAATAATTGCAATAGATTTTAAACTTCAATGTTTACTTGCTACTATAAACAATAAAAAATATCTAATTTGCAGGCTGAAACTGAAGATAATTCCCCTCAAGAAGAAAATATAGAGCCTCTGTTAAAAGATCCAGGATTAGATAGTGGTGAAGGAGAAGGGGAAGGTCAGGGAATTGATCCCGCTCAAGAAGAATCTCCAGATCAGTCTATAAGTTCAGCAATGCCTATTGAAGCAGATGCACCTATGATACAAGATGGTGATTTAGTTTTTTAACTACTTATCCTGTAAAAAATTTTGTAGGCAAAAAAATGTAGTGCTAAGACACCCACTTTCAGAATATTTGGACTGTGTTGAATTGTGGAACTTAATGTTGTTACTAGAGAGATTAAATGATAATAATTGATTTGCTTGAGTGGAATCCATCCCACACACATCAGTTACTTTACTGACAGTTGCAGTGGCTCTGCTCCATAACAGCCTCATGGTAATTTTGATAAAATTCCATATTTAAATTATTATTAGTTTCAAATATACATGTATTTATTAAATACATTATTGTTTGCAGAAGAATCAAGTACAATGGATGAAGATATGGGTGGCGGTGAAGGTGTAGCTAGTAGTGATGATGTGAATGACATAAGCAGTGCTGCACAGGAAGTGCTCAGTACAGGCATAAGGTATTTTTATTATTCTTTTAATTTATATAATCTATAGTAATTAAGAATATAATATATATACTTCTATAGTAATTAAGAATTTAGCTGAAGATTTCATTCGGTTAAATATATTAATCTCTGTAACAATTTGTTCTAATTTTAAAAAATCTTTTTAGTTTAATAGTTAATTTATTGAAGAAGGCTATGTCAAGACTTTTGGATTATTAAATCTAACAGAAGTAACTTTGTGGGTTTGACTATAGACTTTAGACTATCAGCCATTGTTATGTACAACAATGTTCGTTTTGTGTTGCCTGCTATATGCACATACAGTGTGAAGTTGGTAAACAAAATATTAATAACATTTATATATTAGTTAATGTATACATTTTTAATTTATTAAGTGTTGCCAGTTCCAGTACAACTGAAGGTGGAGCAGACATATCAAGCAGTGGTCAAAATGAAGCTGCATTAATATCATCAACTGCTAATGGACCTGCTGTACTACATTCCTTCTCAGTGTTGCCACAGCCACAGACCAATGAGTGAGTTTTAGTTTTTAAAAGTGCATTTTTTTGTTTTGCTTTAACATGATTAACTTTTCATTGTATAAAATTACAAATTTTAATTTTTTATTTTAGTTTATTATTTTAATATATAACATATTACTCTTTTAATTAAAACCTTACAAAAACTTAAATTACAGTAATTTAGACTGCATGAGTACACAGTTGCCATCGTGTTGACTATTTTAATTGAAATTTTAACACAGATTAGCACTAATTATTATTTTTTTCTTTCTGACTTATGTGATTAAATTTTAATTTAATATCATACACAAGTGATTTGTTTAGATTCAATGATGCTGATACATCAGAAATGGAAGGTGCGGCTGACACAATGCCCTCTGTCAGTGAGTCCATGCCTCTCCTCACTATGACTGCTAATGGATCAGCTTTGCTATCGCCTAATCTACTTCAAGGTATATCGTAATTTAATTGTTAAGATTTTTTTGTATCATTATATAAATATTTTTTGTATATACACTAAGTAGGCAGGGGAATATAAAAAAATATATATTGAAATCATTTTATCTATATACTAAAATGGTAACTATAAAGTAGTATATAACAAAGTGGGAAACAACAGTGAATTAAATTTTAGAAATAACTTTTTACATTAACCCTTATTCCGCATACAGCAGGGTAAGCAGTTTGAACCTAGGGTTAAGCCACTCCATTCCACAACCTTCGCCGAACTCTAGAGGCTTTGCGTGTTGAGTGGCAGAACTAAACGCCGCGCTTTGCGTTAACACCAGAGCGAAGGGATTAAAATATCAAATATTTAAGGTCAATGTTTCCCAAGAGGCCCGAGTTAAAATTTTGAAAAAAGTTAATAAAATAATAGTACATTTTATTATTATATGAGTGTAATATAATAGTGCATATATATGGTACGAAACGGCAAGCGATAAAGTGATTCGGGCAAAAAGTTCCTATAGAACTTATTCAATTACATTTTTAAGCTTGTTTAGGTTCGATCCAAACCGATTTTTGCCTTTTAAAATATTCTTATATGAAAAATAATACTAAATGCGTGATTGGATCAGAAAGATAGTATTAATGTTCTCATTGCTTTTCACATAAGAATATTTTAACAGACTGATATTGTGACCGTGTTCGTTCCAGGCGAGGAGAGCGGCGCGGGGGTGTCGTCGTCGGGCGCGCGCGGCGCGCGGGGCGGGGGCGGCGCGGAGGGCGGCGAGGGCGCGAGTGAGGGCGAGGGCGCGGTGAGCAGCTCGGGCGCGGCGGCCGCTAACGGGGCGCCCCCGCTGCCGCCCACCGACGCCGCGCACGCACTCGCCACGCTCGCCAGCGCCGCGCTGCACCACCACGAACAGGTAGCCTATGCGATATACTTTGTTTTTTGTTCTTTTTTAGGCTTCATGCTGCAGCAACGTAGATATAACGAACCTAGTGTTAAAGTAGGAAACGGAGTACCTGCTTCCCTTATTCCCCCTAATTTTCGAGACATTACATGTTGGGAGGCAGAACTTAACGCCGCGCTTATTCATTCCCCCAAACGAAAATCGAAACCATAGCCGTCGCGTTAATATTAACACTGTCAGGACAGCCCTTTTTTGCACACATAAAAAATACAAGTAATATAGAATGACGTTACCATACATTTAGTAACATTATAGAAATTGCCATTAAGTTAAAGCAAAAAAAAATTCTTATATATCTAAATATCTATACTATTTTAATATATTATAAAATGATTATTGTTTTTATTTTAGGCAGAGCCTGAAGAACCCAAGCCACAGAATGAAGAGGATGTCTGGTATACAGTTGGTTTCGTCAAAGGAACAACATTCACAGTAAGATAATGGGTTCTATATAACTATTTAAATTTAAAAAAAAAATACAGACATATGTTCACAAAAATAAAATATTACATGTTATATTCTGTAATCATATTTATTATATGTATATAAAAATATTAACATTTTGTAAATATTATACCTAAAAGTGTAATTTTGAAAATACAATGTATTTTTCTACCAGGGCAGCAAGAAGGAACCTGGGAACCTAATGTTCTCTATTAAGACACTTCCGTTCGCTACTTTCCGCCAATTTCTTGAGGTGTTGCGTATTGAGTGGTGGAACTCAGTAATATTGTAATATTTTAAACTTATATAATAATTTTCAGGTACAAAATTACATATCCGATCCAAACGTAGATCTGTCGAATCTATCCCTTGATAGTTTACCGGAGTTATCTGGAATACCTACAACGCCGCTGGAACACGGCACTGCTTACAAATTCAGAATCGCTGCCATTAATTCATGTGGTAGAGGAGATTACAGCGAGGTATGATTTTTGACATAATAATAGTAAAATAGGTATTTATTTAAAATGAAACTATTTTGACCGGATTAGACTGCCAGTCCACATAAGATATAGATCCACAGATAAGCATAGAGTCTTACATTCATCGGGTTGTCTAAAATGTATTATCAATTGCATATCTAGTAAAACATATTTTTATTGTATAAAAACAAGTCTAGAGTCGATTTTAATTATATTTATACATTACATCTCATGTTTTCATTATGTGACAGGAGTCGGCGTTCAAGACCTGCCTCCCGGGCTTCCCGGGCGCGCCGTCCGCCATCAAGATCTCCAAGTCGGCGGAGGGCGCGCACCTCTCGTGGGAGCCGCCGCAGGTCGCCGCGGAGGGCATCTTCGAGTACTCGGTGTACCTAGCTGTCAGGTCTAATTCACAACCTAAGGTCAGTATCCTAGCAAATGGTCGGGTAGACGGATGTCCAATTTTTTCCGAGTCCATGCATGTTGAGTGGAACTCATTGCAAAAAAATACACTAGTCCAAGTGGGGATCGAACCGCCGTTTTTACAGTTAAAGGTTGCATCACTGCTCTCACATAAAAAACGTTTTTTTTTATACTCACGCTTTATACATACATTCCTTTTCGAGAGAATATTAGGCCCTTTACGTGACGTGCGTGATGTGTGCAGGAGGCGGCCAAGTCGCAGCTGGCGTTCGTGCGCGTGTACTGCGGCAAGGCGAACACGTGCGTGGTGGGGCAGGCGTCGCTGGGCGCGGCGCACGTGGACTCCTCCACCAAGCCCGCCATCATCTTCCGCATCGCCGCGCGCAACGACAAGGGCTACGGGCCCGCCACGCAGGTCAGGTGGCTGCAAGGTACGTCTCACACTGTCCGATCGCTTAGGACATCGGCTACTTCATGCCAATCCCAACGGTCATGTTACAATCACACGCTTGTGCTCCTACGCCACGACAGCCTTTATAAATACATATTTACTATAAATATCTTCTATATAAATCATCTTCACGCTGCATCCCGCACACAGTAGAGTAGACAGAGGGAACCTAGTGTTAAGACACTCCGTTCCCCACTTTCGGTCGAATTCTGGAAGTATTGCGTGTAGAGTGGCAGAACTCAACCACGCGCTTAACCTCGACACCGGAAGAAATGGAAATATAAATTTAAGTAAATATTTCATCTCCTTGTGTGGGGATCGAACCTACAATCAGTCGGTTTTACAGACACACTTCGTGTCACTGTGCCAAGACTAGTCTTCTATATTTTAGTATATAAACAACACCACACATTGCCTAACAACTTCTGACATAAATGTACCACTAATATATGTAATGTTTTTCCTTGATTACAATTTTAATGGATAACATTGAAAAAATTTTTTTTAGGCAACGTATAATTTTTTTACATATAATACGTTTAAACGTATAAAAACAATTTTCATGTTTCTAAAAATATATATATTTTTTTTTCAGATATAAAATCAACAGGTGTAAAAAGGGCGGGTGACGGACGGCTGCCGGGCGCGTCGCCTTCCAAGCAACCCAAACAATTGATGCACTAATGTTCATTTCAATCACCATTCTATGGTTTTACTTAGAGTTTGTTAGTGAGGGGCCATCTATAAATCATGTTACACAAATATTAAGATTTTAGAATCCCTTCCCTGACCTAAAAGTGACCAGCTGTTACCAGCAGCTGGTCACTTTTATAAGAACTCTCTCGTGAGTAGAGAACACATTTTACATCTAGTTATAATTAAACTAAAACAACAGTCCAAAAATTCTGTTTACATAAAATATTTTGAAATGTTATGTTACGAAAATTTGTTTGTGATAATAATAATTCGTGGAGGGCCCCTAATGTATCGACTATTGACACCTCGTGCTTATAGCACGCTTTTATTGTATACATTTCACAAATAGAATTATATTTTTCAATATTGTTGTAAATCTTGGAAGACGTTCGCGTATGACGTGTTTAATTGATTAGACATAGATTGACTACTTTTATTGTTAAAACGCAATAAGTGACTGATAGGATGTTGTGTAAGTATTCATTTAAATAGAGTAAGTGCAAAATTATATCTGTTATGTAAAATATCTTGCTGAGAATAAACAGGATTTTTTAGAAAGTTGTTTTTTTTTTTATATTTACATTTATTTAGAAAATGGAAACAAAAGACCAATAGTAGTTGTAACGTTGGTATATTTAAATATAGCATATTTATCTTATATATAAAAATAGGTTTTTAAAATACGTTTTTAACGAAACCCTAATAAATATCTTAAGCAGAAAGGACTGGGGAAATAAAAATTGATATTGCATTTGGCTTTTAATACTTAATTACATATTATTATTGAGTACACTATACATTTTATTTTCTTGCTATAAAATGCTATCTATTCAAAACTCCGGTAGGCATTCCAAAAAAAAAAAGAAAATTACAAATAATTTACATAATATAACTTTCGTTTTATAGAAAATTTCCTATGTTCAAAGTCATGCAGTTTATCATGATATTAAAGCGGTATCACTAAATGTATTGTTGGACAAAGTTAATTTTTTATTGTTGATATAAGTTTTCGAACCCACTCGGTCACTGTCGCGTTGTTACTGAAACAATAAATAATTTGGTTATTTTTAATTGTATACAGTCCGCGAGGTGTAAGCTGAGCTTTGCATTTGTGTGTGTTAACTACATGTTCACGTATTTTATAATATGGGAGCGGGAGCAGTGTCAGATAATCAAATCATTAATTTATTTTTGTGTTCGATATAGAAAAATGAATGTGATCTAGTAGTAAAAACGAATTAAAATATCGTGGATACAACGATATGAAATGCATCTTCATGTACGGTGTAGTAGAAATTATGTTTTATTGTTTAATTTTTTTATACTTTTACTGATTACTCACACAAATGCAAAGCTTAGATTAAGCCTTGCGAACTGAATAATATGTTTAAAGAAAATGTTGATGAAATGTTACATGAAAATGTAATGTTGATTTATAGACACCTTCCACACTTCCCGCTGTATCTAAATCCGTTACAACGTGTTGAGCTGCGGAATTCAACGCCGCGCTTTGTTTCATTACCAGGGTGAAGAAATGATACGTAATATAAAATATTGCATTCTCCGGATGGGAATGGAACCCACAACCAACGTTTACAATCACATTTTCCACTGCACAATGAGAGCCTACAAATGAGTAATCACAATGATATATTTTTTGTTTCTATGTATATGAATAGATAAAGAAGAAAACTACATGACATGCGCAAAATAAAAATCATCTAATTGTTTTTCTTTATCCAAAATTGCTGAAAAATAATAATTTTCCAACATTTTTTCTGTTTAGTTCCATGTCAGAGGAATCATTTAAATACAAGTTCCGCTATTGGGACTCGAACTCGCAACACGTTTTGGCTGAGACATAATTCAACACCACTCGACGACAAAGGCGAGGTTTTTTTGACAAGCTATTTCTAAACACATATATACATCAATGTTCGAATGTTTTGATTTTTACAGGGTTTACCAGTGACGTGGTGCCGAACAGTTTATACCATCCGATGACGATGTTGGAGAGGTTAAGGTCTTCCAGCATGATTTGCGCCACCCCCATAAACACTTTCTTACCCTCGATACGACCATAATCTCCCCACACGGTCACCTGTTCACAAATAGAAAAAAAATCAAATCAGCCCGTCTTTTGTTTTGGTGCCAGAGCAAAAAATAAAAATAATAATTCATTCCATCGTCGAACCCACGACTGCCGCGTTCTACAATCACATGCTTGTGCTCCTGCGCCACGACGGCTTTAGACACAAACAGACTAATAAATATAAAATTTAAGATTTTTTTTTAATTTAACTAGTGTCGATTGATCTCTTCTTCAAATAGATATGTGTTTGTAAATACAAGAAACAAAATTACGGTTAATTTTGTATTTATACGTTTTGATTGTATTTTTAGTAACACAAGCAGAAATAACTCGATATCGTAAAGTAAAATACATTAAAATATCAAGATTCTTATGGTTAAAATATTTTTTGGAATAGTTTAAATTTAAATATTACTAGCGATCCAAAGACGGCTACGCTCGCTTATTGTTATAGTTAGAGCCAAATTGTATACAATCTTTCCACTAATATGTCTATGGGCTATTCTGAGGTATAAACTCCATTATTATATAGTCTAAATCAGTTCATTAATTTTTGCGTAAACATCCGTCGTCATAAATTTTCCCATTAACAATATTTGTAGTAGGATTTAATGGCTCACCTGCAAAATGCACCCCTTAAAATTTTCCCTGAAGGTGAGTGTTTGCTGGTAGAGCGGATCCAGCGTGCGTCGCGCCGTGCTTGTCTTCGCCTTGGCAATGCACCGCTTCCCGCTCACCAGATACACCTTCACGTAGGGCGCCGGCAGCGTGCGGCTACCTTGTCTAGCTTGCAAGCCCCGTGCCCTTATCACTTCCACCTACATTATGATACTGTTAGCTTCACGTTGTATCCCGCAAACGGCAGGTTAGGCAGAGGGAACCTAGTGTTAAGACACTCCGTGCACAGTTTTCCAACAAACTCTGGAGGCGTTGTGTGTTAAGTGGCGGAACTTATTACATAGGTATTATTATATTTCATTTCGTAGAGCGGGAATCGAATCCACTATCTGTCGCGATTACAGTCACACGCTTGTGCCATTGGGCCACGACTGGCCTTATAATACGCGCTATAAAAACTTAATATATAACAATCATACATATACATTAAACAATTTAAAATAAATCTTTTGTTTGTACACAATTTTAAAATCTCTTACTTACTTCAAGGAAACCCTTTTGGTATACAATAGAGAGCTGCACGTCGCCTAACGTCGGGGCACCAAGTAGCTGTCTCCCAACGAGCTGCCCTGGGCCAAGTCCGTCAATAAAGTCTGATAATCCACCTCCTTCAGAAGACCCTGACCCTCGCATTCCAGGCGACCACCTGTACGTTGCCAATATTGTATTTGAAATTACATCGTCACCAGGTATGCCAATAATGATACATAAAATCATTTTGGAAAAAAAACGACATGTTATTCGAGCGACAATGCAAGTACTTTCCACATTAGAACATGGTTATATAAGAAAATATTGATACTTACATTTATTTTTGATACATACATTTTAAAAGCAGAGACAGACAATAAAAATATTAATGAAATAATTAGGTTTTTATTTTTATTCGTATGATAAGCATTGGTAGTATTGTGTTGGATAGAATGAGTGAAAGACCAAGTGGCGTACGTATTAAGCATATATTCGGCTTAAATGTCGACGGTCCCAAGGTAAAGTATCGAAAATGAAAAATTGCAAATTTCTTATTCAGCTGTTTTGAAGTAAAGACAGTTTTCGATTATATATACGTATAAAAACGCTTAAACAATAAAAAAAAAAACAAATAGAAACTTTTAAGTAGTTCAAAAGAGCAATAAAACTTTTGCGATGTTTCACTTTCGATACTTTACCTAAGGTTTATCGATGTATTAGTAGTTGAGTATAAAAAATGCTTGAATTAACGATACTTGGAATTTCACTAATAGCAGGGCTATATCATAGTTACGGATAAAAGATTATTAAAAAAAAAGGTACGACATTGATACAGTAGTGAAGAGAGGGGCGGTAGTCTTCGGATGCAACAAATACAAATTAGGTTTTACTGATATTATTTGGAGCGGTCATCTATTAGATACTGATCGTCAGGATAACAGCGAGGAGACTATATCTAGAAGTCGAAGTTTCGAAAAAAACAGGCCCGTTAAGAGACGTAGATCAAGAACTAAGCAAATTTTCTATTCTATACACTATTTTTCATATTGTGACATTTAGGGATTTTGTTACGATTCGTATTATTCATGTCTCGCCTATATTAGAAAAAACTACATTTTGAAAAAAACATAAAAAGCGTAGTGATTCCTCAAAATTATTGATTAGTATATAAATATAAAGTAGTTTTATTTTTATTTCGCTTACGTTTGGGTTATGGATGTGGATGTACTGTGCTATTTTTAATAATTTTTATTAATTCTGAAATGTTTACTTATTCTATTAATAATTTTTACACTTGGGAAGTTTATCAATAGCGTTATTAAAAATTTGGCGATTGCCCATTTATTTTTTATCTACTTCGTGGTATATTCTATAGATTTATAATTTAAACGTCTTATGAATCTAACTGTTAATTTAAAACTTAAAAATGTTCACAAAGTAGCTTTAATTTCGTCAGTTATGAAAGTAATCACAAAAGAAAAGTAAGTAGGAAAACTATATTATTACTGTTTCTCCCAAATATTGAACATGAATAAAAAATCGGCAATATCGGTTTTTTCTTTAATTTTTGTTAACGATTTGACTTTTGATATGATCCATGCAAAATGGCGATTATGATAAGATTAGAACGAAATCATTCTTTCAATTGAATAGTTGAAATCAAATTATATAATATACCTACTCTCTTTTTGCAATTATTATTAAAATATACAATAATGTTACTTGTATACCTACATATTATATGTAATTATTCTAAACAGCTAATATTTATAATCTGTACGACGCAGTGTTACCACACTTGTGTAAAATTTTTGTGATACATGCATGAACTTGCGTTGGTAAGATGACTTAAAGAAATATAATTATGTAAAATAGAGATTTAAAATGTTTTAGAAAAGAAAGGTGCAAACGGTAGGCTTTCAGGCAACACTTACACCAATGACATCGTGCAGTAGTAACATTTAAGCGCTGGAGAGTCTGCAGTTATTTTGAAATGCCAAGAGCACAATCATGTAAAATTTTCGTGTATGCGTAACGTACGTGTCTTTAATGTGCAAAATTTTTATATCTGTGAGAACACGTGGAGAGACACGTGTGTAAGTGAAGTGAAAAACACCAATAAAATACATCATCATGCGTCAAGACGAAGGCATTAAGAGGGTTAGAGAGAAGTCGCGAACACATCGATGCACATAGATGTCTGCGGACGAGCGAGCGAGCGACTTACGAGGATCCCTCCGAGCTAGATATGGAGACGAGGCTGGTGCACACCTCGTGCGAGCGCTGGAAGGAGGTGGGCCCGGAGCGCTTGCGGCGGGCGCCGCTACCGCCCCCGCCCCCGCCCTCTACACGCAACATTCAGTACCCGTCGAACATTCATGCCAATTATTCATTTGTCAAAAATCCAGGGTGCGGTGGTTTACGAACTACGCGGTACCCATACATGTTCGTTCCGTTGCATCCGGAATTTTTGCCAAGAAATTCACAATATGTACATATTTTTCTGTATTGTATTAATTTATTAACACTAGTTTTTTACATATTATACAATTTTTCATCTCTAATCATAATCTATTCTTCTATTATTATTATATTTTAAAATGTATGGTTGAAAAGTTTAATTCATCTGAATTTAAGTGAAAATATACATAAATTAGAAATATAAATAGAAATATATAATTTATCGTACTCGCTCGCTTATATGCCAATTACACGCACCGGTAAAAGCTCTATATAGCCGACTCTGCAAAGCGACATCGCACATCTATGAATGAGTCCTGTAGCATGCTGTGTTAATTATAGCTGACGCCTTATTTCTAGATATAAGTCTCCTAACATTGGCTAAAGCGAACGAAGTCAACAACAGGTTAACGTATCCACGACGCGAGAACTACCGCCTCGAGGCCCACTATTGTGTCAATATCGGGCTTTTGTTAGCGTCGCCAACCTGTCGTCGTCGTTCTCGCTTGAGGCGGACGAGGCTCGTGATACTCCTGTTACCCCGCGCATTTCCCCGGGGACCACTTCCTCACTGCGTTGAACAGTAAACGAATTTTTTCCTCGTTTACCGAATCCTAACCTTCTTTTTCGTCCTGTCGATCAACACATTACTTAGTAGTTGGTGCGACTGTTTCATATTTATTCTACTTACGCTTTCTTCCACCTAATATAATAAAGTTCTTTCTGCTTTGGGACAGAACTTTTCGTTACTTTATGAAAAAAAGCTATTAATAAAAACAAATATAACAATACATCAATGAATGGGTTATTTTTTAAAGGAAAATAATAATTTTTGTCATACCTGTTGCGGAGAGCTGTGATGTGGAGTTACTCTTCTTTCCCATACCAGGACCGAAATAATCTCTCGGTTCAGCCTTTAGAAGAACGTCATCAGTCGCGGGTTCTATTTCATTAGCCCCACTGAGCGCAGTATCGCTGAGGCTTCCATCTTTTTGTAAATAATAGTAATTTTTTAACTAGCTACTCATACATATGTTAAGAAATGTATTTTTTTATAGAAAAAATATTTAAGCATTTTATTATGATTCATAAAATATAGTCGACGAAATGATGACATACCTGCTTTTTCATCAGGAGCGTCTGTATTACTAAGACTGCGAGTAAATTGCCCTCTTCGTGATTCCCGTCTTTCAAGAGCTTGTTGTTGACCATGATTGCGTCCATTTTCTCGGCCGCCATAGTCATTACTGGTTTTTAAATCATCAGGGTCGTCGTTGTTTTTCAAAGTCGTGCATGTTTTGTCATCATTAGCATCATCACATTCCCAGTTCGGCGCGCGATGTGGCGCAGTTGAATGTTCAGGTTGCGTAGAGACAGCATCATCAGGTGGGTATGTCGTCGCTTCGGTAGTTTTGTGATGAGTGTCATCGGGTGGTAAATGCGGGGCGACGGATGTAAGCAGACCACAGGGCGAGCCGAGGTTCGTGGGAGAAAGACCAACAGATAAAGAATTAGCCATTTTACTATAATCTTGGACTAAACGATAGGATTTAGCGACACGAAATGAAGGATCAAAAGCATGGTTATTTGATGGCATGCAACGAGGCGTGTAGGGTTTTAAGTTACCATGATATTTTGGGTCTTTTGTAAACATTTTTTCAGAAACTGTGTTTTGTTTCGATAAAGAAGTCACTGTATTAAGAATAGTTATGTTTTCATCAGGTGAAATATACTTGTATTGAGCAGATGAGCTACAAATAGAGAGAACTGATTCTGAATGACTCTTATTAATTTTAAAAAACTTACAATTTTTCTGGTTACGTCTAACATGATCTAAGTTATACTTGTTACTGATATCTTTAAATTCACGAGACTCGAATTGTTTATTTTCACAGTTTGATCTTAAATCTAGCGACAAGTAAGTTCTTTTATCAATATCTTTGATAAATGGACAAGAATGAAAACTTTTATTACTATCATCAACTCTCGGGCTAGTAGTTACACCTTGATGTACAATATATGGCTCGAGGTCTAAAGATTTTTGTTTATTATTAAATACGTGTATTGCTGTTTCAGGAATACTATCATCACTAGCGTACCCGTGATAATGATGACTATAGCTATCATTTAATAATGTATCTGAATCGTATGGTGTCGCACTGAGTCTTTCGTCTGCAGTGTTATTAATTAGAGTATCAGGTAAAGTTCTTAAGTGGTATACTTTTATATTATTTACATTTGGCGATCTCTTTTGCTTTACATTTGTTTCGTTAATTTGATGATAGTTTTCATCATATTGTTCACATGAGGCCGTTGGTCGCATTTGAACTCTCTTTTTTATAGAGGATTTGTGGAGGCGTGGTTTGGATGATTTGTATGGTTTGTATGTTTCATATTCTTGTGTACCATATGTATCTATTTTGCCAGAGAAACATACGCCTTGTTTTAAATTTTGTGGCATATGGTCAGTATTACAACTCGGTCCTTGACTTTTGGGGTTGCTAAAGTGTCCCTCGTATGTGATAGGGTGAGACGTAGTTCTAGAATAGGCACCAACTGAGCGACTGCGACCTAGTGAACGGCGGTGACGACGGATAGGATATGAATGATGTGTCTTTACAGTTGATGTGCGACGATCGTTATATTTGTCATATTCACTTTTAATATTTTCAGTAGGCGAGTCGTAACGATATTCAAGAGCAGGGTCAAAGCAATGGGAAGTGCAGTAAACGGGAAGCGATTGCATCCGGCTGGAAAGTATGGAAGCAACCAATAACGACATTGATTTTTCATGCAATTTTATTTTTTTACATAGTATAATACTTTCTATAATGAATAAGGCAAAAGTAAAAAAAAACGTTAAGCGTATATTATGAAAAGTTGATCTGTGGTTTTATGAAGTCTGAGGAGTATAATATTTATAATAAATTGAAAACTCTGAATATAATTGAAAGTTATATAAAGAAAAATTTTGAGAGAAGTTCAAAAGTTAGAGAAAAGGTTTACGAATAGGCCAAATAAAATTTAGTCTGTCACCTTAGCATCCTCGTGGGACGTGGGCGTTCAGACTGCGTGCTGAAAGCACTAGAAGTGACGGAAGCGACAGACTCCAGGTCAGAGTCTGCAGCCGTCGCGTCTGGGGAGAGGCGGCGTCGAGGAGCCCAGCCGCCGCCTCGCGCCAGCTCTGAGTCCGACAACCCAGCATAGTGTCTCTCCCACCCTAAGTAATAATGTATATATTCCAGTTATCATAGGCACGGCTCTGACAGTTTACATATTTAAAGAACAGCTTGTACAATTAACTAATTTAATTTAAACCTCAATATTTATTAGTATAAAATAATCCATTATTTTCAAAAATAAAATAATCATATATTTATAATCAAATAATCATGGAAAATAAAATAAAAAATCTTATGTTACAAATACAAAAATGAAACAAACTGTCATCTTGTCGCCATGTTAACCGGAGCTATATGTATGTCTGTATTAACTATAATGAATGAAAAAGAGCAAATTTGTTTTTGAGTACGTATGTAGAGTAATGGTGCTTGACACTGATGCAGGGCCAAATTTAAAGATTGTTGAGCAGTAACAAATGGCGAAATGTGCCAAATTCTTGTTATAAATATTATTTATTTTATATCTAAAATGTAAAAGATTACGAAGCTATACATATATGATAAAAGCTCTCGGTTTAGTCATAAATAAGGCCCTGTTATTAGAAGGTTTGGCTAGATCTACATGTACCTAATTTTTTGTGTTGTCTAATCTAAAATTTAATATGATTTATAAATTAAGCAGTGTTTATACAATTTCTGTTCACATAATAATTTTTTTCGTTTTGTTAAAGTAGTAATAAGTACTTACATATGTGATGTAATTTAAGTTTTTGGAGAAAAACTTAACAGTTTTCCAGGGTTTTTAACTATATGAATGTTGTAGTTTCGATAGTATGTATGTAGAAATGTGTGTAAAAAAAAATTCAATTTGCCATTTTCTCCAAATTTTGAAAACATTTGGAGATATTGTCGCCACATTTAAGATAATATCACTTTTATCTCATTCAAATTCAATTTCCAGTGAATTTTCTGTAAGACACCAACGCTAGGGAGCGTCGGTACACCGTAGTTGTTGGCTTTGCAGATGACGAAATAGCAAGTGAGGGTATGGATGTATTGACCTTGTGGCGTGCTGCGGTAGGTAAGTGTGGCGCCAATGTGGTGCGGGGCGATCCACTTACGTTCTTCAAGATCCGCCGAGACCTGCGCGCGCATCGCCCGCTGCCCACTCTGCTGCGCCAAATAATTTGTTATAAGCAAACAGTAGAAGCAAACTTCTATGAACAAAATAAATCTTCACCTTATTTTTTAGCATATAATGTTAAATTTGTGAACTTTTGTCATACTCGTAGCAATACTAGAAATAGCAATTTTGTTTGTTTGTAAAATGATACTAAACATGGGTGTATCTAAAGATATTTTTTGGGTGGAGCCTAGACTTTACCTTTGAACAGATATGTTAATGTAAATGTTGTTTTTTTTTTTATTTTCTGGGGTGGGCACCCGATTATTTTCCACCCGGTCAATGGCCAGAAATATATTATGTTCTGATTGATGTGTGGTATTAAAATTATCCAAACGACATTTATCTATAGCTAGACGAGTGAGAAGTATGTGTCGTAAGTACCTGGTGTGGTATTTGCGGTAGCTGTCGCTTCTTAGGGCTAGTGGTTGGGGTGGCGGTGGCGGAGCGCGACTGAAATCGCGGCGCGTATGCGTGTGTTGGCAGCCTCGTGTCACCGCGCTCCTCGCACACTGTAATATATTGTATGCTGCTTTCCACACTTTAGTGTTACTCTCAGTTTAATTTATGATGTCACAAACGACCTTTGAATTTAACTTCTTAAGAACCGTTATTGTTATTGCAAATACTGAACCGAATAACTATATGTTCATTAGGTATTAGGTTTATGATAAGTGACATCAATTAATTAGTCATCAAGATAATGTAATACACAGAATACAAATAAGTGAATCAACTTACGAAGGCTGCCCTTGAAAGAGAATAATAAAAGTAGAAAAGCATGCAATTATTAATACTGTGAACTCTTTGAAATAGCGTTAATATGGAATAATGATTCATAAAGTTAGCGTGTGGGTAGAGGACGAGGTTGGAGATGCGTGAAACAAAAATGACAGGAAGGTAGAACAGTAAGTGGCAGTAAAGTGATGATCGATACGTGCAAGTCGCGACGTGTTCCGTGCGGGGTCGGTCCACTCCGCGGCCCGTCCAGGGACCGTAGCCGAACAATTCCGCGTAAACATTATTTTACAATTCGAAGCGAAACTGTAAGACTACGATCGGGAAAGAGAAACATTTGAATACATCATCAAACATACATATATTGATACGTACCAACACCAACCAGGCATTAAATAACAATATATATAGGTATATTAAGGCACTCATTATTAAATTAATATGCTCAAATTGTGTAACTGACCAAGAATAACAGAGAAATGTGTTAGAACAGTAATATTTATGGGTCCAAAGTTTATGGCATACAAACAAAGCGTCAGAAACCATTACCTTAAAAATGTATAAGTCTGAAAGGAAAAAGATCGCTGCCAGACACCACAAACCTACATGGTTAATACCATTCATAGAACAGATATAGGGTGGCATCTTAAAAACGACACGTTTAGTAAGTGAGTTTTAAGATGTTACAGTAACACTATGTAGTACGTGGTTTTTGAGATGCTTTCAAAGGTACTATAGTTTTCGAAATCAGAAGGCTAGGCTATCAGATACAGCAACATGAGCATATGTGTGGGTGATGGTGTGTGGTGTGACCTGGGTAGCGCGCCGAGGACGCAGGCGGCGACAGGGAGCGGCGCGGCGAGGTGCTGCGCCCGCCCGCGGCGGACTGCGACCGCGCCACGTACCCGCTCTACAATAACGGTCTTATTACTTTTTGTTATCATTTTCACGTATACAAGTATACTACATTTATGTAAACTATATATGTTTTAGAAATTGTAACTGATCTCTGTCTGAACATGCAAGATAAATGAGAAAATCTATTATTAGGGATATTTGTCAATGTAATAGAGAGCCAAAAACAATATTTTTTTAAATGTTTGTCTATTAACCTAATTGTCTGTCTGTGTGTTTGCGCTAGCTAATCTCAGAAGCGGCTTAACCGATTTCAGTACAGTTTTCACTATAGTATTTTGGCAGCTTTCCATAACATGAAGCGTTTCTTTTACTTCAATCGGTTCATAAATAGAAAGTGATATCAATTTAAAGTTTCATTAAATCTTAATGTTATACAGTAAAAAGCAACCGGTTCAACTCATGCGCATAGGGACAAACGCAGAAACTAATTCTTCTCTCTGCCCATAAAAACACGTTGAGGTTTTATATTTAAATTATATTAAATATACTAAATGCGAAAGCCACATAAACTCACTCGTTCCCTCGCCATGCCGGCTGTTCTAACACGGCCCGCTGGCGACATATCGCGTCGACTGCATCTAGTTCCTTCAATCTACGTCAATAAGGATATATTATAATTAGTCCAATGCAAAGTTCATTAGAGATTGATTTAAGTGAAGTGATGTTTTTAGAGAATAACAAAAGTTACTATCAGAATTAATTACAACACACTAACATGAATGTCACGAAATTTCATTGAACATAAAAGTTACTTATGTAAATGTGGATTATAATAATAACTTTTTTACCTCATGTGGCGGAGGCGGACTGGAGCTGGAGGCGAGGCTGGACAGTGAATGGTGTCTGCGCAGATCACACTCGCTAGGAGTGTCCGAGTCCGACAGCCGTGACGTCGACGTTGACGGCGGCGACAGGTGCTCTCCGTCTATTTCATCGTCCCGATACCGCTGCTCAGACATAAGCATATCGTTACAAATGATCAATAAACATTAGATTGTAGATATCAAAGTTTTACAAGAAAATAGATACAAATTTTATAATTGGCAATAGAAAATCAAGCATTCGTTCAAGGTTTGATGTAGTAACAATAACAATTAGAATGAAAACAATATAATTTTAGTAGACTATGGGGGGAGGTAATTAGTACCGACAGGTTTATGATTTTTATTAACACAATGATTTCCTATAAGGTTTTGTAGTTTTAGGACATTTTAAAACGTATCAGTACTTACACAATATCCTGATTCTTCATGAGGCTTTAGGATATACCAGTTAGGTTCGTGGTTCATTAAAATAGTGTCAAGATCCAATAACACTTCCCCAAGAAAGTCGTTGGGACCGTACCTGTTTAAGTCCCACACGGTCACCTATTAACAAATAAAAAACATGTTTTACTAGCAACGAATAAGTAAAAACTAGTTATTTTTGTCCATCTATAATATTATAAGAAAATATTGATTGACTTATTTTTACAATTTATGTAGCGATGTGTGTAGTTATGAATCCAGGATTGTGTGACGGAGATGACGTCAATAAAAAAGAAATAGAAAGCAGGGGACCTACTACATATAATAAAGAGATAAGCGATCTGTAACGCACCTCCAATGTTCGTTTTTTGATGTCAGTTATTCTTATTCCACAATACACGAATGTTTGATTCCATCTTGGTTCTAAAGTATTAGCAATAGTCTTAGTACGGCGTTTACTTTTCTCGCTTTTATCAGGCAGTAAGAAGATTTTAGCGTAAGGGCAGCGTGTTGAGCCATCTGATCTTGGACTTAAACCGCTGGCTGATACCGCAGTCACTAGGAGCTGCAGTGCCGGAATGTCGAAGTAAACTTTGAGCTGTTTATAAAAAAAAATGTTATATATTTATATTCATTCCCAGATATAGAGGTAAGGATTTTTGTTAAAAAAAATATAAATGTTAGATTGATTGATTGTTTATTTATAGCTTTTAGGCGTGCCATTAGAGCACCGTTTACTTCGCCAATGTCACGTAGAATGAAGAAGGCACGATGGAGATTGATCAGTTAAATATAAATATAAATATAAATGTATGATACCTGAATGCGTCCGGTCACACTGACATTGTGTTGGTTGTGACGCGCGGAGCGTCGCCGTGAGTGCATGTCTGGAGAGCCCGGTGACGTCACTAGTACACTGGGCTTTTCACATCCGCCCATAATTTCAGTGTACACTTCTGTAAGTGAAATACGATAAGCTTACCTTAAGATAATCTAAAAAAAATAAAAATCATATTACATCAGCTTCACGCTGTATCTCGCACACAGCAGGGTAGTCAAAGGGAACCTAGTGTTAAGACACTCCGTTCCCCACTTAATGTTACCAATAATCTAAAAGTAGGTGATAATACTTATAAATCGATGGCCCCTATGTTAAAGTACCTATTGAACGCTAACATCGCACAAGATATTATCGCAATTTTAAGCTACTAAGTGTAGTTTTAATATTTTTTTTCTAAATTTCAAAAAAATATTTTTATGCGTTTTTTCAACGTAGCAGTTCCAAACAGCAATAAAAGATACTTGTTAAAAAAAAGATTTTTCAATTTCGATTAAAATAAAAGATTTTTCAATTTCGATACTTTACCTAGAGACCGTTGAATGCGGTATGTCCATTTCGCCCTTAATATTCAAATTAAAAATATTACATAGGTACATTGATCGTGTATATCATATGAAACTTGTTACAAATTAAGTTAACTTTACTATGCTTTCAGTGTTACAATCGGCCATAACCAACAATCATACAAGTCTAATATAAAAAAAAAATAACAAGCATCTATCTTTTATAAATACAAAATTATATTATTTGAGCTATAAACTGACCTTTGTGAGCTCTCCAAGACTGCACGGGTCGAGATGAAGCTAACAGGCGGGAGACCACAAGCTCCACGTGAGAGTCATGTTTGCTGTTGGCTACAATCGCTGCAACCTCCTCAGCACTGCGCCCTTGAAGTGGAACTCCACTCCATTGTAACACTTCATCACCTACATGGATGCGTAATTTTTATAAGCCACCGAAATGATTTGTTTAATTTGCGCTAAATATATAGGCATATAGAGATATTTTATTATATAATGTATGTTTTAATAATTTTTAAATCTATTTTTACGTTAACTTTTATTTGGTTTAAGAAATTGTAATAACCTATACGTAGCTGTCCTTCCAAATCTGCAATGGAGCCTTTCTTGACTTTTTCTACAATAGCACCACGCGTACCATCCGGTAGTATCTTGCCTCCCACTACTTTCAGTCCTAGAATAGCGGCTGAGGAGTGCGAGTTGCCTTCCACAACAGCTTTGCGTAATACCATGTGTCCCACCATACGAGTGCCGTCGGTCGACACTTGCCAATTCAGTGGAAACTGTTTGAAAAGGAATACCTTCAGGTGAAGTCGATGGGATCGACGCTTTAAAAATTATGGTAATTAGCAAATTTGGCTAGAAGTGTGTCGCAATAACGGAAGTGCACACTTAGAACGAATCATGCCTGCCAATGCAATCATGCTGCAGCCAAACACAAATATGTATTATCTTATAATCCAAGTCTATACCTACCTCAGTTTTGTATTTTTAAATCGATATTAAATGACAACATGTCAGTTTAAGGACGAGTCAATATCTATAGCTACCTAAGCACATTATCACATTTTGGTTTTAATCTATGAAGTTATTATATACCATTTATACATATCAACTTATACTAGCAAATTTATATAACAATGGTATATTAGAAATTTTCTTGATTTAAAAGCAAGCTAAGTACCGATAGTACAAAATGTTCAATGATCATTATATACCTTAGGGCAATCACCCCTGTTCGAGTCTTCGCTGGAAGTAAACGTGCTAGAGGTATCGATGCCCGAATCTTTAGTAGCGGAGTCCTGGCTCGTCTGCCTCTCGGACTCCCATCGCAACGAGGCCCAGTCGTGCGGAGCGCCGGACGCGTCGCGACCGCCTCGGGGGAACGTTGCGGCCCCCTCGTGTCCGTCGAAGCGAACAGTTTTTTTTCTTCTCTCCGTGAAACGTCTGTTATCGGAGGAATCTTCCCACAAATAGGCACTCTTATACACGGCCCGGTCGGGACGTGGACCGCCATCAGGGACGTACGGGCGCAGGTACGAGCCCTCACCGTCGTCGCGGGCGCGCCAACGGCAGTCCGTGACGGAGTCGAAACTACGGCCGCCAGCCGGTGCCGTTCTCGCCGAGTCGAATACTCCGCGAGCGTCCGGCATGTACGAGGCCGGTGAATGATTAGTCAAATTGTAATAATTGTTGGCAGCCACGCTGGAGCTGCGCAGGTGCGTGTGCCGAAGAGATGAGCACGCCTCAAGTTGTCCTATGAATGACAACGTATAAATAGCAACGAATCTAGGTATATTTTACAAGCCATAAACCGATACCGCCCAACGACTTGCGCGCCCGTACGCGCCCGGGACCGAATTGAATACGACAATGTTTAAAATATTTCAAAGTTACTTGATTATACTTTAATATTTTTTAATATCTCGCCTCGGAAATTTTTCCAACATCCCAAACACGATGCGACCCTATTACTAAACATCACAACCAAAATAAACAAATCGCAGTTAAAAGCAGTGATCACGCACAAGCGGAAAGAACGTGTGACAACTTATGTAAGTCAAATAAAATAATTATAAAATAAACATGGACAAAATATCTAAAATATTTATAATTCAACAAGTATGTTACACTTCTTTTCGCCCAACCATGCATTGCTTGAACCATTAGAAAAAAATGTAAAATAAGTATCATTGAATGTTGTTATAGCAGAATATTGCATTCTTATCTGATCAGTAAAGAACTTAAGACTATAAATAATATTCATAATAAAAAAAACATCTCAATCAATTAAATATGTATAAATATAAAATTCGATGGTCCCTAGGTAAAGTATCGAAAGTTAAAAATCTCAAATGTTTGTATTGCTCTTTTGAACTTTAAAAAAGAAACCTGTTGTCTATGCGTGTTTATAACATGTATGTAATCGGAAACTATCCTAATTAGTAGTTCAAAATAGCAATAAGAGAAATTGGAAATTTTCCACTTTCGATACTTTACCTAGAGACTATCAAATTATAAAATATTGTCAGTAATGTATGTGATACACGATATGATTTTTTGTAATAAAAATAAATATTATAAATTAACAAACACTACATACAGAATACTCATTAAATTATTATAAAAGTAAGCAATGATCAGGTAAGAAATTTTATTATTCCAGAGTACAATGAAATATTAACTGATTATTAAATACAGTTCAAGCAATAAAAAGAGGCTGAAGTACATTAAATTGATTATAATATATATAACATTAAATACGCAACAAAACCCGAAAACGAAATGATTTCATGTAAGATGTAGATATTAAAAGAATATATTTTAAAGACAATATTTCCATTTATGGACTTCAGCCTGCATAGATGATTTGAACGATGGTCCAAATAGTAGAAAGGATAGAGATTCAATCAAACTCAACAGTGATCACAGGTTGCCGGCCAGAGAAGTAGATCTTACTAGACGATAAACAATAACAATACTGAAACATCTATAATAATTAGCTTAGTTTACAACGCATTAATTCCGCGAATTTATTTTCTCTCTCTCTCTCTCTCTCACCGATAGGAAATTTTTCATTTTTTCGTCTAATATCGCTTGACGCTGGCTCCTCGTGCCTCCGGGAGGTCTATCTCTAGCGTTACCTGCGAACAGTGCATGGCGGTGAGGTGCTAGAACACGCGTCGCGGAGCACGGCGCGGTACCGGGCGCGTGGCTGGGGCGCGCGAGACGCTCGCGGTCATGTATAAGAAATCACTAGTGTATAATTATATGTATAACCTGCTATCTCTTTAGACATCGACGATCGTATGAATATTATACAATCATTAAACAGGTTCAATATCTGAAAAAAGATTACTGTTTACACAACCAACACATCATCACAGATATATGTATGTATATTCAGAATACTTACTGATTTACACTCTAATAGAAATGTAGATTACTAAATGGACAGACATGATGTTAACATAAAGTATGTATATGTACCTATGGACAAGTTTAGGTGCTCTAGAATATAATATTGTGAAATAATTACCTTATTGTTTTTCGTTAAAAAACCCGTTACCAACTAAAGTCTACATCTGTTCATAAATTTCACACCTCGCACGGAACACCTTAACTTTAGTACTGCATTATGTTGGAAAATAACATTTTATTCGAGTACTTTATGAGAACACGTTGTATGGTAGCTTTACGGCAAAGATTTGCATGTTGTATAGTGTAGCTGTTGTGTTTAGGTGATATAAATAAAATCGCTTGGATGGAAGGGACTAGTGAGTAGGTGGGACAGGCCAGCGCTGGGAGAGCGTGCTCACTTACCACGGTCGCGATACTCGTCGTTCTCGTCGGAGATGCACTCCGGTACCTCATCGTCTGATGATGATGATCGAGGCGGCAAAGGCGGATGGACCCCAGTGTGCGGCAGAGGTAGCAGCTGCGAGGGCGGCAGAGGTAGACCGGAGTCCTCTACTCCATATGCCGCCTTTTGTCGCGGATGCACTAAATGTGGGTGAGTCCGGGCCAGCCCTTCCAACTCCCCGTAACATCGTGCTTCCTGTTGACTATATTGTCGACGTAGAGCGCTTCCCGTCCTTTGTAGTGGTAAATTTTCTTTTTCGGCAGCACTGTGTGCTCTTTCTAATTTGGGTCTTTTGTCCAAAGAAACGTCGGCTTGAGGTGGTAGCCCCCTCAAATCAGATTCCATACGCCACAGCATTGAATCTTGACCGGCGCTTTTATGTATCCATTGACCAGTTTTTGATAAAAGTTCTTGTTTTTTGCGACAGAGTATGCATACCCATATTACCTGTAAATTTATGTTACCTAAAATATCCTGGCAGCAGTTTTCTTTTTCAAAAAAATACCGACAAATTTTATAAACATGTGTGTGATGGTGTCAAACAGGATCTAATAATACCTTTACCTACTCAAACCTACGAGTATGTATACTATATATTTAAACTAATTTTACAAAAATTTATCGAATAACATTTCAAAACATGCAATTTGCTCAATTTTGTTGTAGATAAAAAAAAGTTTTTGAAGAAGTATTAGTGCACCTGCATAAAGTGAGAGTGTTATATCTGATTATCTAAATCAGCTAAGGGAAACAAATTATGAGGAACGGCAAGCGAAATAGCATTGAGACGGTGAATTCTAAACTTAGCGTATTGTGTAATCTTGATACCTTATTAGAGCGCAAAGTGACCTTCCCTCCGCATCTGGCGCAGCACCTGACTCTACAGTAGTGGCAGGAGTGACCCACCCCGTCCGCAAACTTGGTCTTCAAGCAGATGTGGCAAGTCGCCGCCAGCTCTACTCCGGCGGCGCGCTGCATCTCATTTCTTGTACGAATAGTTTGCTCCAATACGGCAACTTCGTCTTGTTTTCGTCTGTATTCAGTGAAAATAAATGTCGCCTTTAACTATTGTTATTGTTTTATGCTACTACGACAAATTGCTGTTGTGTTTAATTTGCCTTGACAAAATGTATGCTGAAAAATAAAAATAAATTAAGTATTGATTAATTAATTTAATTATTTATATACGATAATAAGATATTCAAAAGATATAAAATAGAAATTTTCTTTCTCGTTCTATAACAAAAGTATCTCATAAAATAATATTCATTACGTACAAAGATGTTTTTATATTGTGGAAATTAAGAAAAAACATCATTCAATCACGTATATTTTTGTGTGTTCATATTTTTTTTCTGTCTTAAATTAGAAACTAAACCTATTATTAGTTAACCAAATTACTGGAGGATAATACCACATTTTTAAATTAATTTCTGAACTTCTTAGCGTTTATTAATTCACTTATGTGGGCTCTAAAAACAACATTTAGTATTAAAAGTTGTTAGTATTAATCTAAAATCATATCAGCTTCATGTCGTATCCCGCACACAACAGGATAGGCCGAGGGAACCTAGTGTAAGCCTAATGTCTTTCAGGGGAAGGACTTTCCGCCGAATTCTGGAAGCATTGCATGTAGAGTGGCAGAACTCAACGCCACCGTTTGCCTCGACATCAGAGCGAAGAAATGCAAATATGAATTTCAAATAAATATTTCATTTCCTCGAGTGGAGATCGAACCCATAACCAGTCGGATTACAGTCACACTTTGTGCCCCTGCGCCACGACTGACCTCAATTTATCTCTATTTATCTAAGCTTTTTATATTAGCTTGAAGGTACAAGTACCTATTTGCTTGTTTGGCTGTGGAAATATCTTTTATTTATATTAAATTTTTAGTTTTATCCGACACAAGAGGGAAAGGTGTGATGATGGGATACTTCAGCTTACATTCAGATTTCATTTTTTTATTTCATTAAGATTTCAAATATATGCTACGTTGTGTGTAAAAGTGATATAATTTGCAAGTTAAATTCTATTGTTGTATTTTAAGGAATATTTGAAACTTGAAAATGCTTATAGCGTATAAAAAGTGACTATTTGGAGACAAATGAAGAATTCGTAAAAAATAAGGAGATAAACTCACTTTATCCTGTCACTTGTCTTATTTTATTATTATTTCTCTTTGACTTTGGGAAATTCGACTCTTTCTATTGTTGATTATTTTATTAACTTCACGTCGTCAGTAGTAATAGAATGGTATATTTAATTGAAATTAAAGATATTTTTAACAATGTTCAATATAGCTCAGTATTATGTATTAAAACTCAAATATGTTTGGTTTTGTTAAACTATATCACTATAACATCACAATAAACGCCTTTAGACGTTATGTAAGTTTATCTAAGCAAGAGAGGTTTGTGTACATAATACTTATTTAAATTTATATTCAAAATTGTTCAATTTCTTTCTCATAAAAGTATTTTGTAACCAAATTTTATTTAAACAAGTTTCATTCACATACCTAACATTATCGTAATTCTTTGAAATTTTAATTGTATTTTCTTTGTTTGCGAACTTTAAATAACACGGTTAAGATACATTTTTATAAAATGTTACATCAAATAATTATTATTACACAAACTAAGTGTTCGCTTTACTCTGGATTCTGTATAAAGCAGGGCAGGCCGAGGAAACCTAATATTAAGACACTGCGTTCCCATTATGATACTTCCGAATTGCCGAATTCTGGAGGCAATGCGTGTTAAATAGCGGAACTCGACTCAAGAGCGAGGAAATGAAAAATTTTCATGAAAATATTTCATTTCCTCGAGTGGGAATCGAATCCACAACCTGTTACGTTTACAATCAAATTATATTGTGTGTATATGAACACTCATATGTAGTAAAATATATTTGACCAATTTATAATAAAAAAGTTGATACTAATTTATGCAAGGTATGATAGCTTAAAGCCGAGAATTATTATAAAATCTATTAAAGTACCTAATTGTAAAAGAAAAACAAGATAGCGTACAAGTATATATTAACAAAAGATGAATATTATTTAATCCATATTGTTTTCCAAATATGAATAATTGAATACAAAACGTTACAATTGTAATTATTAGTTATGATTCGAGAAACTGAAAACACATTAGTAACTAAGTATATTAATTTTAATCTCATAAAGTCATTACTTAATGTGAATTCAGTAAAAACATACAATTTGTTATTTCGTAAAACGAAAATGCACTTTGAGAATAATTTCAACCCACTACGGCTATGCAGGTCTAAAAGTAGGTCACTAAAATATCTTACTGCATCCACGCTCCCGCAAGCGAAGCGCCTACTTAACGCCAATAACTAAGTACCTACCTTGTGCAAACGTCGGTGGAAGCGAAATGGAGGTCGAAATCATATTTCATTCTAATATCAAGAAAACTCTTCCAATAGAAGACAAATACAATGAAGCAGAAAAGTATTGAATGCGTGACGTATGTATAATTAGATTATTCTATTATATCAGTTGTAGTAACCTTGTATTTACCCCTTTAAAGTATTAACATTTTATTGTTCAGAACTATTTTTTTCATATTTTGGACCGTCATATTTTTGTTATTTAATATTCCACTAACAGTACTTTAATCACTATAAGAGAAATACAGCAGAAATCAATATAAAAGTGTTGGGCCGATAATCTCGCTTTTAGAATATATACGTAATCACGATCATTATTAGTCCGCGCAGATGGGATCGACGACGTCGGTGTCCCAATATCTCGACTTTACACCCACAGAAATAAATACAGATTTACTTATAATTTGCGCATAAAACCTTAGATATTGCCATGAGATTGAACAACAGTACTGACTGATATACAAATATAAAGCACATTCACAACACACATATGGTGCAGTGGGAGGGTGGGCAGAGGGAGGGCCGGGGCACACCTCATAATCTCGTGCTCTCGCTGCTCCTCCTGCCGCTGGCGCAGGATGACCCCCTCGATGATGGCGCGTTCCTCCGGCGTGAGGTGCGACAGGTCCGGCATGTCGTCCATGGCGGGCGGCCGCGAGCGGAGCGCGGGCCCGCCGTGCTGCGGTGCTGTGCCCGCGGCGCGACGCTCAGCGCGCCACTCGCCCCGGAGGTGTATTTAGCAATGCCGAGCGGGCCAATGGCGCGCAACACCACACTGACGTCAGCCCGGCTATTGATCCGGCCGGGCCGACCCCAGCGCACACAGCGCCGACGTCGACTTACGCCCTTTCACGTCGCTCTCGGTAGGATGCGTGCGCATCCTTGCCTGACAAACCCTTGGTCTATTTATATATTTTTCCAGCTCCATCTGAAGTTCATTTTTTAATAAGTTGTAAAAGATTAAAATATGCTTTTATAATTTGATATAGCTTCATTTTGAATACATTTTCTATTTGTTGAATTTAAATGTTTGTTTTGAGCAAAGCATACTTAGCATATTGGTAGAGAACTTAGTCACAGTCCAGGGGTGGGGGCACACATTCGCCCGGAACATGGTTCACGCGATCGTTATGAAACAAAGTCTGAACCCCATCTCTCCAGGGGTACTTCTTGAAGCGTAGACGCATATATTCATAGTCACGACATTCTCCTTTGCACGGTGGAGTGTGTCCACATATATTAAACGTTTGGAATATAATTAAGGGAAATCCTACAAAGAGTGCAAGATATTTAAACTTTCTCCAGGAATTTTTGCCGTGATGAAACCGTGGGCAGCATGGGTTTGGGGGTACATTAGTAACACAACAATAAGCCGGGGGTTTTATTTCTTTCCCCACACCGGGCGTGTCGCGGGGACACCCACATGGGCAACAAAGTTGTCGAATTAAGTAACCAGGAATTTTCAATCTTAGGATTTTTTTAGATACTGGGATACACTTATACATTTTTGTAAATATTTTTCTATTTAGATGTTTCACATAATACTTATGAATTTAAATTAAATCACATTAATCATAATTACAATTTGGTACCGTTCTTTGTACGCTTTACATTTTTTGACAATTACTAGATAGTCTTCTTTTTATGATCTAATTCAGCCAGTGTAAGTATGTCAATTTTTTTTTGTTAGCTGCGCTGTGTATCCCATACATAGCAGAGTAAGTTAAGAGAACCTGGGAACCTAGTGTTAAAATACCCTATTCCCATTATGACCCTTGAGTTCTCCACTTTCCCCCGAAAACAATGTCTCAAATTCAAATTCATTTATATATAAATTTTATTATATACAGTATATAAATATGTGTTGCATAGAGACATATCGACTGAGCTATTTTACCAATCAGTCGAGTAAGTAAAAAGGACGGTTATTTTCTGTCAGAAGGTGAAAAGTTGGAGCAGGAGAACACCTAACAGGTACGTACCTTCTTAAAGAAATTTTAGCTGATTATGATTATGGAATAGGCATCTATTGAGACTTTCACTTCAGATGTAAATAATATTTGATACAATACACTTGTACCTTTGCTTGTTCATTAATTACTTACTATTATATTAAAATTAGATGTTTGTAATAAATTATATGTTATCGTGTAAGACAAAATTATTTGTTAATTGAGGCCTACATTAAAGGTAGCACATACTACTTAATATTTATTTCGATATCAGCAAGCAATCATTTTATTCTTAAATACAGCGCGGCGTAAGAAAATACAGTTATCAAATTTTGAAAATCTGTCATTTGTAGGTAGGTATGTTAAACTCGCGCGCAGACGATTTCATATCAATGTAACGATTGCAAGTTAAGGGGAAGTACAATTTACAAGCTTAAGTTTCATCACGTATACATTGATATTGTATACGTGTGGCTTCGCTCGCTTGAACTTACTGCGCACGATAATGGGAATTCCTTCCCGATCCCGCGTGGTAAAAGTTATACCGACACCTATATGTTATCCCTCTTAAAAATCGATTCAGCTGTTCAGGAGATTAGTCCGAATAAACAGACCGAATAAACAGAGGGACAAAAAAAAATTTAAATTATTTATTTGTGTTTTGAATAACTATATGCACTTAAAAACATGATTATGTGAAAAATTGTTAAAACCGATGTACTCCTGAATGGTGAACCCGTGGATCCTGTCGACGATGGACTCCAAATTATAGTGGAGACCTTATATTGATGGATTGGTGAATAGACTTAGCTCAGCAGCTTTCGCCGTTAAAAAAAAAAGATTAATAACTGACGTGGAAACGGCTCGAGGTGTCTACTTCAACTACTTCCATAGTATTATGTCCTATGGGATTCTATTTTGGGGTAATACAGCTTAGTTAAGGTTATTTATTATTAAACGAATCATTTTATTAATGACTAGCGGCCCACTCCCGCATACCACCTATAATACTTTTATTATGCTGCATTTGCAACAAATTGATATATTCAATCATGAACACTGCGTGGTTGTATGATAGGACAGGCGGCACACCCCGTGGGCCACGAGGCTAGGCTCGCGGCCGTAGACAGACCATTGAATTATTTTAATTATACATTTTCTCGAAAAGTATACGTCCAAAACACATGCTATAAGAGAAGATTATCTTCATAAAATTTCCTTAATGATTAAATAACTTTCGCTCATGAGTATATACATGTGAAGTAAAAATCGATGAAATATATAAACTTTGTGACGCTTGAAGCAGTTCGATGGCGTTCCTTATTAATATTATTTCGTTATTTAAGGCTAACTAAGAATTATATCGGAATGTTATACAGCATCCTCCTCTCCTCCTGACTCCTGACGAATGCCGCAGCAGAAAGAAAGTAAATCAGACCAGGAGATCTAGAGGCGTTTAAGGAAACAAACAAACAAACTCTTCCGCTTTATTATATTAGTACAAAAGTACAGATAACAAGCCTTGGGAATGAAATGCTCGCTCCAGTCCGTTCCAAAGGTATCATTGTCACTAATAATTAGATATAAATTTATATAAAAATGATGTAAAAAAAAAAGAAATTCTTGCGCCGATTCTTCTCAGGTCTGAGGCATTAACTTTAGTAAACTGGTGGTAAATCGTTTGACGTTCAAAAAATTTAGTAATGTAACTTCTTTTTTTCAATAAAAAGAACAATTCAAATAATTCAAAACAAAAATAAATGTATCCGCTGTGTATAATGTACAATATTTTCTTTTCATTGTGTCAAATAAACATTTTTTTATTTATTTTAATTGTTGTGCTGTGACTATTTTTAAGCAACTTCAAGTATGCATTATTTTATGAACTTTCTTTTGTTACTTCAACCTATAAACATTTAGCTTTTTTATTTATCGATTAAGGCAGTACGAAGTTTGCCGGATCAGCTAGTTTTGAATAAAATTATTAGAGTTTGACTTTTTGCCTTTGTGGAAAATTGTACACTTGAGTATTGTAAGTCCTCACATCGTGGCAAATTTAATAACTCTAGGTCCACTGGATAGTACCTTACATTTACGTTTGTTAGTTTTGATTACGCACCACAAAATACACCAAAAACAATGTATAAATGCTCGTATGTTTTGATTGCGTTGACTTAGAAGCTTGTTATTTTGAGTGCCTCTCAATAGACCTGAATATTTGGTATTCAGATATAAATGATCTTGACAGACGGACAGAGACAGATGGACAACACAGTGATCCTTTAAGGGTTCTGTTGTTTCTTTTGAGTTACTGAATCCTAAAAATTAGATGCTGCCCTTACTAAAACTGTCGAGCGTAATGAATATTTTCCATTAACATATAAAAAAATATATTTAGAATATCAGATGAATATCGGTAGTCCTCCAGTTATGGTAAACGTCATAATACGTTCGGTGGACTTTACAAGAAATAAGGAAATGCCGAGCTAGCAAGGTTTTTCTGTTTTTTTAATTGACAAAAAAAGTCAATGAAAATTGAGGCCATGAGGGCATAATGGAGCAGCATTTACCCGTCATTGTGATAATTGTACGATTGAATGTATGGAGTTACGCCTCGTTATTAAAAAAATATTATTATTAAAACCTTCAGGCTTCAACGTTTCAAAGTCTTCATTTTCTATATTAATCTTATTGTACTTGTATATTATTACATTGATTAACTTGGCTATTTACAAATATCAATTAAATAGTAGCATATCCTAAATCACGACAACTTCGTAGTTTTGATAAACTTTGTAATTTTTTTATATCAAACTTTCTTATACATAATGAATTCAAATTTAAATATTTAATTTATATAAAAAAATATACTTCTTTAATTTAAACTGCATAGTATACCTACCTACCCTCTGTCAGACTGTGTGGTGCCAAAGCTGTGAGCGTCGCCAGCTAATGGTCTAGGGTGGGTAAGTTGGCATAGTATAATATGTAGATCAGGGATATCCAAATTTATATATAAAATTTTGTTTTGGAATTTTAATCTTTTTCTAAATTGAGTTAAAAAATCTTATCTTATCTTCAGGTTTTTCTTATTAATACAAAATACTGACTAATTTAAAAACGTTTGACTTAGTTAAGTGAGTCAATATATACGTAATTTTGTTGTCCGAAATTATCATAATAATTAGGCATGAAATCTAGCAAGTTTTTTTTTTCTAAAATAAAAATATAAAGACGTTATTTATTTTGTACTTCAAATATTAAATATTTGAGAAATATTAGTGGGGATGGATGGAAATATTAGTGACGAAATGGGACGAAATGGGTATGGAAAGGCGTATTGCTGCCGAAAACAAAATTAACATTGCATTATCTGGTACGTTGCCATATGGCAGCGAAACGAGTATTAGGTACAGAACAAGAATGAAGGTGAGATTAATGTTGTGATAAAGCAATCTCTTCTCTGGAGTCAGTTAGGATATCACAGGGAGAATGAAGAAGAACATGCTCAGGTGATTTGGAAACGTCGAAAGAATTGTAACAAAAGAATGACAAAAATTATTTATGAAGTAGAAGAGAGCGATAAGAGAAGCAGAGAGCGACCTCAGTTGACCTTTGAGAACACATTATCAATTATACTTATCCCCGCTATGAAGAGGTTGATGACAATGGACGAAGCGAAGAAAAAAGAAAAGCCTCTGTAACTACCTTAATAATAAAGCCAGAAACTAAAGAAAAACAATGATGCTTCCTTCAACTTAATAGTCATTCTAGGAACAAATTAGTACACATGGCTAATTTTTAGACGGCCAAGAATAAGTGGTAACTTAATGACGTCAAGTGGATTGTGAAATTTTAAACAATTAACAATACTTTAGAGGCTAACATCGAATTGTTGACTATTACATATATCTAGAACAAACAGGTAGATAAGTCCAACTTCGAAAGAGAGATACAAATCGAATTTTTCAAAATCAAATATTTTATTCCAAATTTATTCTATATACAAGATCTAAGTAAATAAACACTATTTATACAAATTTTGACCTATTTACAAAAATTTAAATCACTGAAAATC
>DWAO01000067.1:0-38507 GCA_018230605.1 Heliconius congener | reverse complement strand
CCGAGGCCCGGCATTACCTGATGCGAAACGCAGTGGCATAAAGCCACTACTTCACCCCAGTTTTAAATGCCGGGGGTGGGAATAATCCGGTCGAGTCTGCCCATGTTGCCATTGCTGGCGACGTGACCCTACCACACGTACTTTAATCGCCTCTTACGACACCACCAGTACCAGGATAATCCTATTCTAGGCCGGGAATCGGGAATATTTGTGTGTTATGTATATTTTTGAAAACCCAATATTTTGCTGTAGTTCATGTTCCTTCCATGGTCAAAGGTAGACGTATCACCTCACACCACCCAACTCTGCAGCCACTTCACGAATTTTATCACACCATCACCAACGATACCTTAGTTGCCGCGCATACTGCCCTAAATGTAGTACGGTAGCGTCTCTAGAATATTGTTAGAGCATTTTAGTCATTACATGAAGTCTCTATATATCATGGATAAAATTTTGGTTATTGATACCAGAGATCTTTGAATAGTTTGAACAAAGAAATACAACACAGCATTAAGTTCCGAATCCCGAGTGCATCGTGTGAATCGCCCTTCGATTCGATTGGACGTTATTACGGCGGAAAGTGGAGAGCGGAGTGTCTTAACGCTAGAAATCCTCTGCTTACATTGATATATGCGGGATATAGCGTGAAGCTGAAAATAGGACAAGATTGGATCACGAATGATTTTGAAAATTCAAGTAAAAAAGCTATAGTAATAATAAATTTTCACAAAAACTAATGAAATTAGAATTTCATTAAATTTCTATCAAAAGAAAGCCTCCTCAGAAAGCTTTTAGCCGTATCCCTAGCAATGTAGAAATCAAGAGCAGAGCGCCAAACGCTACGGTCTCTACATATCTCTTTCGCCTCGTCCTTTGTCATCTGTCTCCTTAATACATGCCTCTTAACTACGAAACCTTTCTCCAGTATCACCGACACTGTGTTTTCGAAGATCAACCGAGGCCTCCCCACGCTTCTCTTACCATTCACTTTTCCTTCATAAATCATTATTAAAAGTTCAGAAAGCTTTTCTTTTATTTCTATGTATATAATTTTTTGTAGGTTATCATCCAATAAAACGCTTCGCCGGTTTACTAGTGCAAGAAATCAAAGTAATTAATTTCCCCAAATGGGTGTCGAATATACAACCACCACAACAGCCTCAGCGGCTTTTGGGTTTCAGCAAACAGAAAACAGTTATCTAAATAATCTAAATCACTCATATGGAGGAACCGTTATTTGCTTATGAGTGCAAATCGTGTGGGGTCCGACCCACCCCCATGCGTCTTGTAGATGTGGATGCGGGCGACCGCACGCGTCGCTTCCGTTATATTTAGCCGACAGTGTCATTGGATGATATGTTATTATTTTAGCAATGCTAAGTAGATTTTGAGTATTAATTTGAATTTGAACCTATTTTGATATTTGGCTAGTCGTGGCGGGGCGGGGCACAAGTGTGGGTGTGTATGTGACTATAAACGCGACTGGTTGTGGGGTCGATCCCCACTCGGGGAAATTAAATATTTAATTAAATTTATATTTTCATTTCTTCGTCCTGATGCCATTAGAATTCAGCGGAAAATGGGGAACAGAGTGTTATTCGGAGAGTTTTGAACGTGTTGTCATTAATGCATTGTACTCTGATAATAAATAGAATAAATAATGTAAAATTCATAGTTTTTATAAATTGCTTTTTACAATTTTTTTTAGTGTTGTAGGAGATACAATCATTTTTTTTTGTTGGTGTTGACATATTCAATTTGTCCGTTTTAATAGCGCAATTTCATGCATCTTAGATGACTTCTTTTTTTGCATTACTATGTTTTAAATCCTCAAATATAAAAAACTTACATAATATTTGTTTTATTTAAAAAAGAACCCATTTAACACATTTATTCTCATCATTAAGGTACAGTAGGTATAAATCTAAATAAAATACTAACTTCACCTTAATGATGATCTGAATTTTTAACACTTTTTTATCTACGCTCTCGCTCGCTCTATCCTGCACATATCACGGTAAACAACGGGAATCCAGTGCGTAGACAATCCGTTCATGTGAGAAATAAAAAAAAGTATATAAATGTAATCGAATCACGCAAAAATATTGTGTTAACCTTATATTCCTAAATACAGTAACATTTTTCTTAAATTGATCAATATATGGATTTTTTTCATTTCAAATTCACATTATAATGGTCTCCCAAAACCGTTGCAGAAGCGGAACGTCTTTGGTAAGCTGCAGCGAGCACATAAATGTACCGTTTTCGGTTTAAAATTTAAGGATGTGGGCACACGTTTTATATTGCTGTCATATTATTGTATTTATTATAAGGTTAAATTAGTTCTTTTTTTCTATAAAAAATTATGGATAAATTATTATTTATATTATAATATATATAATGTGAAGCACTGTGTCAACTTTCGCCAGTCAAGACGCAGTCTCGAAAATTGTGGAAAGTAAGTGTTTTTCTACGTTTTTATGGAACGTGAGGTCATCCTGTAATGTAACGGATACCGCACGACTCAAATAATTTATGTAGTACCAGCGGACTGGCTCATGTAGGCCAGCTGACCCATTAAAACAATCTGTTTTCAGAAATTGCTGAAGTGATTCCATTCTCCAGTCTATTTTTAACATTATTAAATATTATTTTACCCCAAGTATATTTTTTTTTATATGAAATGATAATAATATTTGAAGGTAGCGGGACTCTAGCTCAGGCTTCTTGAAAATCGTCCAAGTAAATTTAATTCGTCCAATGTTTAAAAAAAATATTTTGAAACATTAAGCACTAAAACTTTTAGTCTTTTATAACGATACAAGCTGTACCATAAAATACTGCTACATTAACGGTTGTGATACGTGCACTTATGAGATCTCTGATAACTGACTTTTTGGAAAACTTTATATATACAAGACTCGTGTCAATTGTTTTGAAAAAAAATACAATAAAATACTTGTAAAACTGAATTCACTGAGTATTCTTGTTATTATATTTTTCTATTATTATTAAATTACCGCGTATTTATAATTTTCTGTTATCTCTGAGATCGATCTTGAGATGCTGTTTTCATTCATAGATTATATTATATATACGAGTACTTATGAAGACACGTCCCCCACAAATCGCCCAATTTTTCAAGTACCGCGTGTTCATTGAGGAGTCTCAAGACAAAGAGAAAATGAAACAAACTCACAGACACTAAACCACTGCGCCACAACGACATACACATTATATATAATAATTTAATTGAAAAAATTTTACTTACCATTAATTTGTATACAGAAGATTTAGGAAAATTAAAATACATTATTAAAAATAATATTATTATCATTTCATATTTTCAAGGAAAAAAAACTTTAGATCTCTAAGTAAACATCTAAATCTTACATATTGTGTATACAAGCTTATACGAGGTTCTATTTTTGGTTTCATTCTGTAAGCTGTCGTTGAGATTTACGACTGTTTCTCTTGCTTCATATCTTTTTTGTCGCTTCGTCTTTTTAAACGTACGCTAGTCGATTGTACTTGACTTTGTTTGTATAGTATTGTCCATATTTTTACATATATTTTGAGATTTATACAAGTAAGTTTTAAGCTTAGTTTTGATGATAAATAATTAATTATTTTTAATTTTTACAAAGAAAAGTCAATTTTTATTTGGACAGAATTGAAAAATATCGAATGGTTGCACTATTTCATGTTACTAGTCCATCTTTTGCCAAAAGTTGTAATTGAACTTAGAGCCGTCGCGTGTACAGACGCTGATGCTGATTTCACAACGGATTGAGTGTCGAAGTGACTCGTAATCTCAAAATAATCCGTGGATGGTGCTATTAAAAAAACGTATATAGCACCTTAGAAAAAATTCGGTAAACCAAGATATTTGACAAGAGCGTTAAAAAAAATAAAAAAAATAAATGAATTGTTGTATATATAAATATAATTATTTACTTTTACATTTATATTTTCATTTTCTTCGCTCTGGTATCGAAGCTAAGCGCGGCGTTGAGTTCCGCCACTTAACACGCGATGCCTTCAGAACTCGGCGGAAAGTGGGTAACGGTGTCTTACAACACTAGATTCAATCTGCTTACCCTGCTGTGTGAGGAATACAGCATGAAGCTGATTTTTTTAAAATATATTTAGTAGTATAAATATAAAAATTACTTTTTCTTGAATAACATGGAGGCTTCGCTCCCTGCTCATTTGCTGAAATAAAAAAAAAAACATTATAGTATGATAGTGTATTTTTGTCAATTATATGCACTTACGATAGCGCTTCCTCGTACACAATATTCTTAGATTTTTTTAAGGAGTTTTAACGGAGTTTTTTAAGCTCACACTCTTTATTCAACTTCGAACTTTGTTTCGTTGCCAAAGTAAGGAAAAAAGAATAAATCAATCTCGCGGATGCAAGTTGAATTGCAACCATCTCTTTTAGTCACATACTGTGCCGCTGCGCCAAAACTGCCTCAATAACAATGCACATAGCAATGTATTAAAAAGCAGTGTAAAAGAACTCATTTTTGAAGGTCAGTTGTATCCTGCATACATAGAGCAGGCAGAGGGAATATGGGAACCTAGTATTAAGACACTTCCGTTTCATACTTCCGTCGAATCTGGTGGCGGAAAATAACGCCGTGCTTTACCTCGTTGAAAATATTAATAAATAGGCATCAAACTCATAATCTGTAACAATCACGTCGCACGCTGGCCACTGCACCACGATTGGCCTCAAAATACTCACGTAAAACTTTTTTTGTATAGAAAGAAACGCTATTAATATTTAATTTTAAACTGACTCTACACTTTATTTGGGATCACCCAACAATCTTAGACAAACCAATTAATTTCTATACAATAAATAACAAAGTACATTAATCATCGTTATCAGCCCGTGTCTGTCCGTCTGTCAATATGAAATTTACACATATCTCCTGACATTACGTTATTTATAACCAACATAATAGAATCTTTGTTGAATTTATAAATAACCACTTGCTTACACGAAATAAATGTAGATCGTTAAATATATATTGACTTAGTGTTCATTGTGTGTTTTATCATATATATATATTTTTTTATATATATAAAATAAATAGTTTCTAAATATAATGAAATCGCGGTGTTCAGTTCCGCCACTCAACACGCAATGTTTTTAGAATTCGGTGGAAAGTAGCGGAGTGTCTCAACACCCGGCTGCCTATGCCTACTCTATAGGTACATACTGGATACAGAGAGAAGTTGAGAAGAAAATATAATAAAATTTCTTATATATTTTTTCTCTTTAATATAGTAAATTTATTTTTACCCCAATACGTTTCGTCATATATCCAACAAGATCAGGGAAAGACCGATTGCTGAAAAGGCGGGCTACTAAATGCTTACAGTTTATTTATTTAAATTTATCTATTACTTTTTTTCCACATTGTATCTCGCACAGCGGGCTGGCAAGGGGAACCTGGGAACCTAGTTCCCCGTTCTCCACTTTTCGCTTGTTTTGTTTCCAAGCGATGTATGATGAGTATATGATAAAATGACTTTCAATATAATTATTTTATAGATATCTGTGTAGATATCACTAGTTTTGTGAGATTACGAAACTAGTGATATCTATATTTATATATTAGCACAATAATTTAACAGCTTATAAATATAATACGTTTTGGTAGACAAAACACAGCGTCGAATTCTCCATGCAATGTCTGCAAAATGGGGGAAGGAAGTACGCAACGGAGTGTCTTAGAATATACTCGTGGATGTGCACGTGGTAGGGACACTCCGAGCTGAAGCTACGACTGACGTGCTAATAGGGTTGACCAGTACAAGCATATGTCACAATAGTAATGAATACGTATAAAATGTACTATATTATGTATTTCTTGCAAATCGTATGGAAAGCGTAGTGCCTCAACATTTTATTCACCGCGTTTTGTAATTTAATGATTTCTTCTCCTATGTCACTTAATAGAATTAGAAAAAAATCCCATATTTTTTTTAATCTACTTAATTTTAAAATTTTCCTATACATAAGAAATAAATAAGATAATAAATATTACATCAAATGAAATTTGAACCAACTATAATCACTAGAAAAAGTGTCATAAATGAAAGCGAAAGACGGACAAATGTATTTATTTCTATATATATATATATATAGTCGTAAAACTTATTTGCAGTTTTACGAGAACTGACATTCACCTAAAAGTTAACAAGTTTATTGCCTTCGAAGGGAATGAGCAGTAAAGTGAATAATTTATATAAGTAGTATTTATTAGTAACATTTATGTCTTTAGGTCTTGACGATTGTAACGTCGGTCTATCGAGCTATCTATCAGACTGGCTGATTCAGCGGGACGTCCCAAATTTTTGCCCAAAATTAAATGTCCTGAACGGGACAGGCATGGTCCAGCTTTTCGTGGATTAGTACTTACATACACAAAGAGAATTTTTTTTTAACGACTTATTTTTTTAATAAGTTACTAACAATTTTAGAGAGAAGATATAACTGCCTTAGATACAGACTAAAACAGTTGTTGTTATAAGTATAGTGACATTTTTACAAAAAAAATAGATCTTATATTATTTAGCTATAAGGAGATAAGGATAAATAATAAAGGCCTTTTTTTTTTCGGTCATGAATTTTTCGTAGAGTTTTTTCTTCGCACTGGTAACGAGGAACGTTTTGGGTAAAACACGGCCTTAAGTTCCTAGGTTCCCAAAGTACCAAGTTAACCTGGTTAAGCTAAAAAAACAGACAAATATAAATAAACAGGCTTTTTCATTTTACGAGTACGTCTAGTCTAATATAACACACAATATGTTTAAACATTTTTAAAGTATTATTCCACACTTAGGAAAGAAAAACACTTTTTAAGAAAACGTGCAGAAATTCGCGGGTTCAAATCCTGCTACGTTCAATTTTTTATACGTTTTCTTAATAAGTATAACACACAATATTAAACCTTGCTCGTAAATCACTCTATATTATATCTATAATAGTGAAAATTGCATTAAAATCCCACGCAACATTTCATATTTTAAAAAATATTAGTAGAGGCTATTTTGTCTTGCACTATGTAAAAATAAACAGTATTAAACAGTTACATTGAAGACTTCTTAAATTGATGACTTACATACGTCGTAGGTGGTCCACGGTTCAATGATTTTTCGATGTCAGTTTTTGTTAACATATATGTAAATCATATGAAGTGATTGTAATCTGACGTCATGTTATATATGTATAATTGAATAATATGGAGAGTTGTGACGCGAAGTGTAACTATATAACTTATGTCTCAAAAACAAAGCAAACAAGGCAAAAGCCAATATTTTCAAGTTAAAATGTATGTATGTATGTGCATGTATAGAGCCTAGTGTTAGGACACTCAATCCTTCACATTTTGTCGAATTCTAGAGGCTTTGGCTTAATAACCAGACCGAAAAAATGAAAATATTTAAATTTTTTTCGAGTGGAAATTGAACCCACAACCTATCGCATTTACAAGCCTGGCCTAAGTCGGTCTTGATCAGTGAGCTAAGTTTACCGAATTGAGGCCATTGGGACCACATCCGAATGTAAATGCGATGGTCGTGGGTTCTATTCCTACTCGAAGCTGTGATTTATTTTCATTTGATAAGGACAAAATGTAGCATTGAGTTACGCATTTGAGCATAAAATTTGGACCTGAAGTGTCTTGACACTACTTTCCACTTCTAGATTTTTCATGAGGCGGTGGTTACGGATTCAATCTTCATTGATTGGTGGTTGGGTTGGGTGGTTACGGATTCAATGAGGATTGAATCCGCCTCACCAACTCGCCAACGAAACGTAAACGTTCCTCCGAGTGGAGACTCGGAGGAACGTTTACGTTTCGTTTATTTCCCGGGTCTAATAAGCTCGGCGTTGAAGTTCGCCACCAGGCAAGCAATTTCTCGAGTTACAGATAATTTCGATTTACTGAATTAATTATTTTCACACCCTCGCTCTTGTAACAAGACAGAGAGTGACGTTAAATTCCACTAACACGCAATGTCTCGAAAATTGATTGGTTCATGAGAAACAGAATGTTTGAACAGACGGCCACTTCTGCCTACCTTACTATATGAGGGATAAAGCGTTTGATCTTGAACATATATTTTACATATATAAGTATATAATATATATTTCTTTGTGTATGTATATATAGATATTAACAAAAATTCGAAGTGCATCCGTGCAGGTGTTCCGTCAGTCTGTCCACGTACTGTCTAGACGGTCGGTTGTATGCAAATGTATACAATTGTCCGATTTTCGGCTACCTAGCCATTTCGTATTCGGCGGTAGTGCGGATTAAGGCTAGATATTGATATGAATATTATTGATTATATATTATAATAATGCATAGGAAAATGCGATTTTTGATATATTATTATTAAAATTAGACTAGTTTTGTATACTCAGTCAACTTAGTAAAATCAATTCTTTGTATATACATATAGGCTTTTATAAGGCTTTAATAACTCTTTAATAATCATTTAATAGATTTGCTTATATTTTCTTTGAGAGTTATAAGGCAGGAAGTGGACGTCCCGCCGTCCAGAGTATGGCGTGCTGGGTGGCGGTCCCCAACATCGCTCTCTTTGCCATTTAGCTCACCAGCTGGGGCCGATCTTCATGTATTATGTATTTTTGATGACTTTCAGACGAAATAAAAAACAATAGGCACAGTACAGTGAATAACATAAAATCATCTTATTCCATAAACAAACGTAATTTCCTCAAATTAAGTATTAAAGAGTAAAAATGTTTATTAATAATACTACTATACACGTTATTTAATCCTGGAGGCACTGCGTGTGATAGAGCGGAATTGGAAGCCGTGCTTAGCTTCGTTATCAGGAAATTAAAATATTAAATATTTCATTTCGTCGAGTGGGAATCGAATCCACAACATAACGCGATTACAGTAGCACGTTAACCCTGACCCACGACTGGCCACAATAATATTTGATATAATAACCAAAGGGCATTACGGGGCAGTGATTAAATCTAATAAACAAAACGCGGCGTTAAGCTCCTTCTTCCAACACGATCAATATCCAAATCAGAAACAACAAATGAAGAGCGGAATATTTTAGCATTGGGCTTCTGTGTACTAAAAAGGAAAAAAAATAATAAACAAAAAAATAAATTACATTTATTTTTAAAACGACACTTCTCCTTAACGCATCTAAAATCAAAGTCTAGACTTCAAATAACAATATATTCAGAGGCACGCCTAATTTTAGTGTCCAATATCAGCTCGTAGCTACGAGGATGTATCTATTGATTATATAAGTAGATGTTGCTTCATGTAACTCTTTAATATTCAATTTTTATTACTTTTGTACGTATATATATATATTTATTCGAGGTTTTCATGGCGCAGCGGCATAAGGGTGTGACTGTGTGTGATGGTTTTGGGTTCGATTCCCATTCAAAAAAATGAATTATTATTTATTAATATTTTTATATCTACGCTCTGGCACCAAAGCAAACGTCCGACTTTGAGTTTCGCCACACAACACGCGATGCCCCCAAAACTTGGAGCAAAGTAAAGAATAGAGTGAACAAAAGGTTCCCTCTGCCTTGCTGTGCGCGGGATACAGCGTGAAGAAGTTAAAAAAAATGTTTTTAACAAATTCTTTACATAATTTTTGTAGAGAAATCAACGGGTTTTTTTTTTTATAGAAAGCTAAAGCGTAGGGTCTGTGTGCGGAATATAGCGTAAAGACGCTATATTCCGCGCACAGACCCTGGAAAACGTTTTATTTTTTCTGTCATAGCGCAATAAATGGACTAACGAACTATTTTTAATGAACTACGAAATATTTTTTCAATTCCAATTCAGTTCTGAGTTCAATGAAATCTGTTTTTTAATATTATCTAATATAGATTTATTAATCTAGGAAACTAGTGTTAAGACACTTCGTTTGCCATTTTCCGCCAAATTCTGAAGGCATTTTGTGTTTAGTAGCGGAACTCAGCGCCACAATTGACCTCGATACCAGAAGCAAAACAAAAAACAGTGTTGAGCTCCGCTATTCAACACACAATATCTTAAATTCGGGTGAAAATATAGAACAGAGTGCTTAACTGACATTAGGTTCCATCTGCCAATTATGCTTTTTGCGTAATACAACGTGAAATAAAAAAAATATAAAATTGTAATCATATTGTCATTAATCAACTATATTTAATTTTAGTTGTGTAAAAGAAGAAAAATAAAAACAAAAGCAATAATCATTAAATTTCTAAATTTAATTAATATTAAAAAGAATGATTCACAAGAACGTAGACCAATAGACAACATTTAATATGAAAAAGGAGAATGGGAAGAAGAAACGTGAGAATCTATCAATGTAGACGGCCGTCTCGCGACCGTTGCAGAACGTGTCGTACTGTGGCAGCGACGCCGATGTGCTGGCGCGCGGGTCCACCGAGTTGGGGAATATGTGCTGGAAATAAAAATGCTATTAAAGTTAATTTAAAATGAAATACTGCAGCGTTGAGTTACGTCACACAACTTGCAATATCTCGGCGAAATGGACGATAAATGGAGGACGGAGTGGTTCAGCATTAGGTCTGCTTAAACTGCCATAGTGGAAAAAGCGTAGCGCTTTCTTCTACTTTCGTCCTAGTAGTCCTATAAAGAGTATTTCACCGTTAGATAGGGATATACATATTCTGTATTATACATTAGAAGAATACAATCACACTCAACACGCAGTGTTTACAGAATTCGGCGGAAAATGGAGAACAGAGAATCTTAGCACTAGTTTTCCTCTGCCTATACTACGGTGTGCGGAATACAGCGTACAGCTGATAAAAAAAACTAAGATCCCTTTATACATGTTGCACGATGTAAAAAAATACATAAATATATTACTAAAATAACCAAAGTCACCTTGTAAGCATCTAGCTCTCTACTCAAATCTTCATCAGAATATCCTTTCATGGCTTTAGTCGCGACCGGCCCCATGTAGTTGTTGACCACCGCGAACTCGAACAGTGAGAGGAACACGAACACCGAGCACGACGACATCCACACGTCTATCGCCTTCACGTACGACACTGGCGGCAGACTTTGTTGGGATTGGGTGTTTTGTGTGGCTGGAGGACACGAAAATGTATATATTGATAACTTTACGTGAAGTAGTTGAAATTATTTTTGTACAGTATTTAAGGACTTGTACGGTTTTTATTTATAAAGACTTTAACTTTAAAACTTTAACTGTAGGGGTCAGTCGTCGCGCAGGGGCACCAGCGTGCGACAGTAAACTAGTTGTGGGTTCAATTCCCACATGCGGGTCCCACTAGGGTCTATTCTCGGTCCTTTTCTGTTTTTAAACAGTCGTGGCGCAGTGGCACAAAGTGTGACTATGAAACCGACTGGTTGTGGGTTCGATCCTCACTCGAGGAGATCAAATATTTATTTAATTTTATATTTCTGTTTCTTCGCTCTGGTGTCGAGACAAAGTGCGGCGTTGAGTTCCGCTACTCAACACGCAATGCCTCCAGAACTCGGCAGAAAGTGGGGAACGGAGTGTCTGGTTCCCTCTGCTTACCCTGCTATGTGCGGGATACAGCGTGTAGCTGAAAAAAGTAGAACCATTCTTAATACTAAAAATACTTCTAATTCACATAATAAAAAGTTTTTAATAAAAATGTCAATTATTACAAAAATAACAAAATTGTATAAAAATATTAAAGACAGAGGTCAGGCATTGTCAATGCTAACAATAACAATTACATCGCGAGTGACCCAAATTAAACGTATATTATTATTAATTATTATTAATATTAAATAAAAAATATATAAGAAGGTATGGGCCAGGACCCTAACGATGCTTAATGAAACTCTAAATTTAATTAGTTTTATACTTTTTTTTCATTTTGAATCAGTAAACCACAACTTTATGAGATAAGTTCATATCGAAAAATCAACTAAATACATTTGAGGCCATCGTGGCGCAGTTGCACAAGCGTGTAACTGTAAATGCGACAGTTGTTGGTTTGATTCCCACTCGGAGGAATTCATTTTTATTTATTAATATTTTCGTTTCTTCACTCTGGTAACAAAGAAAAGTGCGACGTTGAACTCCGTCACTCAACACGCCGTGCCTCGAAATTACGGCGGGAAGTGGGGAACGGAGTACTCTCTGTACCCTGGTGACACGTGATCCGCGTGTACACCGCGATCCACATGACCGCATGAAGCTGAAAAAAATCTAATTAAACTGCTGTATACTCAAACATTAAAACGTAAACTTAACACTCGAACATATAAATATGTGAAACTAGTCATTTTTTTATGTTATAAAACCGTGGAGCAGTGGTGGATTTACCAATAAGCTAGAGAGCCTTGGTCCTAGGGCGACAAATTTGCGATTGTATTTTTTTTATCTTATAAAAATTAAAAAGATTTTATGGCAGATTCCTAATATATATGAAACTGTGATATATTACATCAATGACTTTTCTATCCTTAAGAAAGAATTATATATAATATAATTTTGTCATATCATCAATTATTTAGGGACTGACAATTGTAGAGTTAAGGGCAGCAAATATTTAAACCATGAACAACAATAGTTTTTCCTACAAGATTTATATTGAGTACTTACTTACTTAGCTTCACGCTTTATCCCTAGCGGGGTAGTCAGAGAGAACGGAGCGCCAAACGCTACGGTCTCTACATACCTCTTTCGCCTCGTCCACTGTCATCAACGTTTATATTGAGTATAAGGCTAATATTTATATTAAGTATGCCGCACATAACAGAAAAACTAGAACTCTGGAGGAATTGCGAGTTGAGTGGCGGAACTCAACCCTGCGCTTTGCCTCGTTACCAACGCTATTAAATCAAATTAAATATTTCATTTCCTCGAGTGGATAGAACCCACAACCTGTCGCGTTTACAGTCGCACTTCGCCACGACCTGGACTGACCGACTTTGATTATCAATATCAATTACTAATGTTTATATTAACATATATTCATATTGTTCTATTACATTATCAATTTCTACACACCTAAAGTCAAGAGCGACGTCACACCCAAGGTGACCCTCGCTGGTATAGCTTCGGGTTTTATCCAAAAGGAAATCCAAGACATCACCACGATTAGAGCTGACGGTATGTAGGTGTGGAAGAGATGGTACCCTAGACGCCGACGCAGGTTGAACACTACAGCCAGACAAGTGAAGTTACCTGGAAAATTTGTAAAAATCAGCTTCACGTTATATATCCCGCAACAGAGTAAGCAGGAGGAACTCAGTGTTAAGACACTCTATTCCTTACTTTCCATCGAATTTTTCGAGATATTGCGTGTTGAGTGGCGGAACTCAACGCCGGGCTTTTAATATAAAAAATATGTTTACACGTATTCGATAGAACCAGCAATAGCAAAAGCAAAGTGAATCGATTGTTAATTTATTTATCCTTTTTATCGAGTATGTGATGCCGAAGTTTGTTTATTAAATTAAATTATTAAATCGCTTTTAAATTTCATACTTTCAAATAGTTAGGCAAATACCTAATCTTTAAACATTTTTTTTTCTACAAGAGAAGCTAGTTTGAGTTCAATTACATTTATATTTTTATAAGTCTTCCAAAATGTTTTAAATTATACTTAACTTAACTTAACTTAGCTTCACGCTTTATCCCTAGCGGGGTAGTCAGAGAGAACGGAGCGCCAAACGCTACGGTAACGTTTTGAATTATTTAGTTCCAAATTATTTATAGTCAAGGTTAAAATAAAAACAAACAATATTTTAATAACAATAAATATGATACTTTACCTGTGGAGTATTCGATGGTACAGTCACTGGTGTAATTGTTGGATATATCGAGCTGAGGCAGTTCTATATCAGGATTCACCACTAAGGGATCTGTTAGGTTCCAAATGAAGACCAAGTCGTGGACCGTGTGTGATACTAAAAATGTACAATATAACTATGAAAATATTTACTATAGTAAAAAAGAATTTGTGTCAATGAAATTTGTCTTTTTTTTTGTTTTGGGAACTAGAGAGTTTTGATGACTTTGAAATACGAAATTTCTTAAAACCTACGTTTAAGAAATTTCGTATTTCAAAGTCATCAAAACTCTCTAATTCCCATAAAGAAATTTCCGTTTCCCACTTCCCGCAGTTTTCTAGAGTCATTGCGTCTTGAGTGACGGAACTCAACGCCGCGCTTTACCTCGTTAGAAGAGCGAGGAATTAACAATATTAAATATTTCATTTCCTCAAGTGTGAGATGCTGTGTTTACGACGAGACGACAGACCTCAAGTTTAATTATTCTTAAATCATCTCCATTATGGACAGTTATGCTCATCTTACGCTTAACCACAAAACAATTTTCCTATTTTTAAATAATACTAAATTACCAATGCATTTAAGTGATCATTTTATATAGGTATGTAAACGTAAATAGATAAGGTAACTTACAGCTTTCAATCATCATGGAACAGCTCTGGGTGTCGTGAGGATACGACTCGAACTTCATTGCACACGACAATACCAGCGTTAGTCTGGAAGATTTAAGAAATTTTTTAAAAAAATAATACTTAGTATTTTTTTTTAATATGCTTGGGTGTGAAGTGGAAATAGACGAAGCAGGTCCAATTGATATTATTAATAAAAATATATAGGTATGGACTGAAAGCGGTCTATAAACTTTAAAATATATTTAGAAATGAGAAGTAAATTTAATTAAGATATAAGACATTTTGCTTCTTTAAAAGCTTATTTAAAATTACTAACATTCGCCCGTTAGAGTCCTACCTACCCAACCAAATTTGATATAATTCTAATAATGCGCTTTGGGTCCATAATAAAGATAAGATATTTAGAAATTAGCTAATGTTAAAAATATTTCAGATTCTTTCTTCTTACAGATTCTCAAGTATTTTCAAGTCGGTTTGCAGGTCGACTTGAAAATACTCCAGGGTATTTTTTGAAGCACATCTGACATATGGTACTAATTGAAACAAGAAAACTCGCGTATTTTAACGTTTAAAATAAAGAGCAGGAAAAGAATAGAAAAACGTTATTATTCTCTGGTAATAGGAACATATAATCGATATGTAATAAATATGTTTAACTGTTTCTACGGTGAATTGCGTGAAGTGAGTGAGTCTTTGCACGTGTTTTGAGATTAACTGATCAGTGGAGTAATACTACTAAATGAAAACTATTTTATAATGGTTTTAATTTGTCATTGAGCGTAAAAAGTTATATGAAATGCCTTACTAAAAATTCAATTTGTATTATATATGTACAAAACTCTGATTAGAAAACTCGTTTTTTTTACTTTATAAAAATAAGATTGCGCGTGTCACAATTTTAGTTGGAATTTAAACTTAAGTGAAGTTACTAGCTACATAATTACTAACTAAAGAAAATAAAATGTTATCAATTGAGTGAATAATTATATTTCCAGATTTAAAAACTTTGTGTTTTTATTAGTTCTATTTACATTTTTAATATCGACTCACTTAGACATATAAAGCAGAGTTTTGTCATGATACAACCACAAATAATGGTTAGGAATGCTCATCTCATGGAAGGTGACTTTCTTCGCGTTTTTGAAGAAGCAGTCTGGTCTCCAGATTTTGTTCAGCCAGTCCACGTCCAGGATCCGGTACTCCTCGTGCATGTTCTCTGGTAAACGGAGGCGAGGATCCCTCCATGACTGCGCTAGGAATATATCTGCTACGTACGTCTGGAAAAAAAATAGCTAATGACAGACTTACATAAAACCAAAACTAAGGAGATTGCTCACTACTTTTGGTTGTCGTTAATATTGGTGTTCTTTAAGCATCGGAGAAATTTGGTGCTTTTTTCGAATTCGCATGTTTTTAAAGTGTTATTCCACACTTAGGAAAGACCTGGTCGGTTTCCAGGATGCGCGGATTCGAGTCTCTTGTAGTAAATTTAATGTGAAAAATTATTTATAATATACAATATATATTTTTTCATAATAATATTTAAAAAACAGCTTAATTTTATAGCACCTACCTAGTACGATAAGTATTGCAAGTTGTTAAAGTAAAATAATATTGGCAAAAATAGGAGAAATATTTCGAAAAAATCTAGAAAATTGTAATTTATAACGAAATTATACAATTTGAACTGACCATACTCTCTTCATTTATTGAATCCAATGACAGGACAGTAACATGAAAATATACTATAGTAGGTTGGCCGGCCAGCTTGGGCGCTCTGTTCTTGTCGTAATATTTTGCCTTCACTGGCAATATATCTCGTAGAGAGAGACTAGACTCTGATTTCAGTTCGACTTCCTGGAGTGTAGCGTTGGACCTGAAATAAAAAATACAAATATATAGATTTTTCATTTCGTTAGATATTCATTTTTTTTACATGTATGTAGGGAAAAAGTAAAGTTAAGAGAAAAAAAATCGTTAAAATAAGTGGAATTGCGGTTGTAGGTTTATTGGGGGAATGATTTATTTTTAAATCGCTAATTGAGTTCTGGCTGGAGTTCTGGCTTCAACCGAGACAATGCGTTTCCCAACGCTAAGTGTCCACTGCCTTCCCTGCTATGTACGGTATATGGCGTAAAAAATATAATTAAAATAGGAAATATGTAAATGATTTTTTTTAAGCTAATTCTTGAATTAGTAAATGTTATTAATTGTTTTAAGTAAACAGAATGGTTTCCTATGAATAATATGTAAATGCAATATGTATATAAATGCAAATAATCATGAATAAAATTGTAAAGTATTTGTACGTATCTCAAAATATATATTTTTTAAATTGCGTGATAATCGGTTCATATGTTCCAAAATAATTAAACACAGATAAACAAACAAAATAAAAACGCCAATTTCTGTTGTAGATCTTTTACTACTAGTAGTTAGTTAGTTCGTAAAAAAATAAAAATTTCATTATAGATTAATGAATAAATGGTGAACTTAAATTTCAAAAACCACTTACAGAAACGAAACAGCGTGAACCCGACTAGCGTTCACCATCCGGAACAACAGTGGTATCAAAGGCAGCATAGTGACCTCCCACTTCATTTTGACTGACTGACCAAAAAATCACTCACTATCACTTATCACTATCACCGTTTAGGCATTTCCAAAGATTTACTTTATTTTTTTTTCTCTAATCTCATTAATCTTGAAGGTATCAACACATCTTGTCAAGTGAAGACTATACCACGTTGGTTGTAATCTTTTTAGAAGGAGTTACCTAACGCATATTGTACTAGTAGCCATAAATCCATTAACACGTGAACTTGGACATGCAGAAAAGATTGTATTAAAAATGGTAAATCTTGTAAAATATCGTTTCTTTTGTTACGACGTAAATGCAACAATGTGGATGTATATTGAGTTATTTTTAAATTATTAAAACATTTAATTTAAAGTATTCCGTACTCAGATACTTTAAAGCGTGAAATAAATATAAAGTACAAACGACTTAATTCAAAATTTTCATTGATACAATGAATCTGCGTCAATATAATACAAGTCGTAGGTGAAAATTTTCATTATATTTCTATTTGAGAAGATGTTGCAAGCGAAAATATTTTTGAAGTATTTTACACAATAGTGTTACTCTGAAACGACTTTTGGTTTTTGATACGAGTTAATACTTTTTACAATACCTATATATATTGACATCTATTAAGCCTTGCCGTGAATAGGCCCTTGAATACTCTGATGTCCAGCTCAAGAAATTACCCGAAAAATTAAAATAAAACAACATTTGCACGAACATATCTGGTCATAGTTAAAGTCCAGGCCTCCTGAAAATATCTCTAGATACGCTTACGTATAGGTATCGTGTAATGATTATTTAATAAATAATAGTTAGAAAGAAATCCATTAAATCGATAATTTTACAATAATTCAAAGTGTTATTCCCATACGAACGAACAAAATATATTCTTAACTTACAACAAAATCTATATATCCATATATGATATAATTATAATATACATAGTATATATGTATAAAAATAATATTTCAGTATTCTTTAATAGTAAAGTAAGACTGCATCAAAACTGGTTGTACTAACAGTCTGTCAGTTATACGGTTTCTTAGCCTAGACACATTAATACGGACTACGGTGAATGTCGCTATGTAACACTAGTGGAACATTCCGGGCTTTGGTCAGCTATTTTTTTTTAGTTGGAAGTTAGAATCGTTTATTTTAGGCTAATTATATATATGAAGGTTCTATTTTTACGGACATATTGTCAATCTCAATTTATTTTTATATAGTTATAGTTCTGTTTGTATAGACTAGTCTATTTAAATTACATTTACGGGAAAATACAAAAACATACTAACAACTTTATTGTGTAAATTTGATCTGTGACTTGATTTTAATATAAATTCAACGTAACTATATCAATTTGCTGTATTAATAATATTACACTACAAAATTAGAAAATTTATTCTGAATTTCAAAATACCAAATTGTTACTGTAAATTTGCTAAAAAAAGACATTCACGCCTGACCGTAAAGCGGGTTTTGACTCTCTCTAGTTTTCGCTCTAGTGAGAATACAAGGCTCAGCGCTGAGTTCCGTCACTAAACGCAGTGTCCCGAAAGTAAGGGAACGTGGGAAACAGACTGTTTTAACACACTAGGTTCCCTCTGCCTACTGCCTACTCTGATATATGCAGAATAAAATTTGAAGCAAAACGAAAACAAAAAAACGTAACGCATTAACAAAACTATCTTATCATAAAATGATTGATAGACTTCTTTCTCAATCAATTATAACACTTTCACTTATCACTACAAATTTTATTGTACTAGTAACCTCTTTTTAAATAGTAAATTTAAAAAATAGATAATTATGTATATCGACTTTATAAGGGTTCCCTATTGAGGCCGAGTTATAAGCATCCTCTTTAAGCACTGATATCAATTAACACTATCTACTCGAAATACTGAAACTTTTATAATATAGAGTGGTCATGTTGACTTCTGACCAGCGACTGAAAGAAAACGCTGTAAAGTTTTCAGTTTGGTATAAGTTGAGAGTTCAGGCGGAGCGCTAAGCGATTTATTTTCTGTGTATGAGATGATGTATGTATTTGGATGTATTTGAAATTTTATCATTGTAATAATTGAGGCCAGTCGTAGCGCAGAGGCACAATCGTGGGATAGTAAGCGCGACAGGTTGGGAGTTCGATTGCCTCGAGAAAATGAAATATTTTCATTTCCTCCACTTTCCTCGAGTGAAAACCGATCCCACTACCTGTCGCGTTTGCGCTTGTGCCCCTGCGTCAAGATTGGAATTATTAGTGATACAATATAGTATTCAACGAAAATATTATGTGTTCATTTGGTAAAAATTATAGCACCAGTGTCGGAGGTATTGATAGTCGTAATGGGATTAACTGATAGGTCGGAACCTTGGACCGCTAGCGAAGTGACAAAGTGGTAATTTCTCACGAAGTTAACTAACGATTGGTCCAAACATTAAACGTATTTAAATATAGACAGGGAGTAAACAGAAATATTTATTGTAAATGTATCTTAAGAAAAATGTGTATATTAGGTACATGATGCTGAGCTCGGTATAACTAGGAAATATACAAATGTATATTCAGAGATACACTTCATATCTTATAGATTTTACATAAAGTCATAATATGTACTGGAATTCTCTTGCAGTAACCTTTTTAAAAAATAAAAATGAATAGAAATAATTTATAAAAATAAAATACTTTTGGCCTTAATAAAAACCTCCCTCACGCCATGTGAATGTGGATCGTGGCTTAAAATTTAATTAAGGAAAATGTAAATTATAAGTATATTCTCGACCTGAATTGACAGTGTGATGTTAGGCTTCTTCACCCATCACGCAACAACGCTACTGTAAATGAAAGACGAAACGGTTTATCCGCTCTAGGTTTTTATGTAGGTGCATATATATTTTATAAAAATATTAAAAATGACTATGAGCTAGCAAGTTTACTTTAAATATACTTTTTTCTATTAATTTATATATAAAATACAAATTGAAAACAAGATCGGAACACTCGAAGGACCAAATATTAAGAAGGAAATTACTTCAAAATATAGATTGAACTTGAACCTACAGCCCTTTATGGTCTGGTGATATTCATATTAATATTACAGTGCGGTAATAAGATTAGCAGACCGAGACCTTGAACTGTTTCTATAGTATTGAAAATGGTATTACATCGAGAGTTGAGGGTGAACTGTACTGAGCATACTTGAAGGTACTGTTATGTCCTTTGTATGTCTCGATGTTTTAGATCTTATTAAGTTTAGTTATATGTAAAACTACATAGAACTACTTTTGAAGATATTTATGTCGGTCGATTTGAAGACTAAACTCCTACAAGTATTTACATTTCCAACCGAAAAATATAATTATATAAATATAACTTCACACTGTGAAAGGATTGGGAGCGGAAACCTAGTGTCAAGTCTCGGTTCGGTTTCCCATTTCGTATGGCGGAGCTCAATGCCCCAATTTGTCTGGTTACCATAGACACAGACAAACAGACCAGTATTTGGAATTGAACCCACAACCGTCACGATGGCTTGGCTTTGGTTTGTTTGGCTAATTAACTCACTTTGGTTTGGTTAAAAGACTGATTGAGAGACACAAACTAATAAAAGTGATGTATATAGATTTCTTTTATGGATGATGTTCTATCCCTTAAATTAAGAAAATGAACTGAATATAAAATTTATTTATTTATTTCTTTTAAAAATTTCATAAACCTAATGATAAGTAATTTTAAAATATTTTGATGGAAGGACAAAATTTAAAAATATATATTCATATATAATGATAACCAGAAAATCATAAAATATTTTATAAAAATGGATATAATTAAGAAAAGAAAAACAATATTAATTGGCTCTCACTATAAGCGCGACGGTTGTGGGTTAGATTCTCACTCGAAGGCATGAAGTATAGTTATTTTCTTGCCCTGTGATTCAACACATAAAATATAATTGGATAGAAGTATTGGATACAAAAAATATAAAATACCAAGCAAATAATGTTTTAAATTTATATAAAACATAAAATTTACCAATAAGTTTATAAGAAATATTTGATAATAATTTTAAACTCAAGAAACAAAATAGGTTTTTATATTTAAAAAACAGCATTTATTAGCCAATTGTCCTTCAATTATCACTTATTTAATAAGTTAAATTAAATACTGACGGCAGCATAAAACTTAATCCAATATATATTTCCTTATTTCTATTAAATTGTTATCAAACTACAATATTAAAATGAAAAAGTGTGTGTAAAGCATTATTATTGTTTTTTTCTCTCACTATTGAATTACAGAGTAAACTTTATATAACGACACTGATTTCCACATTTTGTTATAGAGAGTTTTTGTTCTATTAAGTGAAAAAATTATATCTTATTATTATTATTTCAATAACGATTTTCGCAAGTACCAAAAATTTAATAAAACAAGATTTTATTATTTATGTAAAATTGTCTTTTAAAAAATATAATAGTAAATTATAATAGATTTAAATTTTTTTTGTAAGGAGATCAATAAAAACTACCTGTAAAGCAATTTCTCAGTATTTTTTATACAAACGATGCCGAAAGTTGTTTTAGTTTGTATTCAAACTGTCTGTAATAGTAATGGAAGCAAGGCAAATACTAAACCAACTAAAGAAGAATAATTTTGACGCTTTAGCTTTAGAGTTTCTTGTATCAACGTTATATAGAGTTCATACATTATTTTTTTTAAAAAATCCAAAACTTAAACCAATTTGATAGTTAAAAAGTTCAAGCAATACTATTTTTCTTTCCCGTCCCATAAATCCTTTGACACAGATTATAAAACTTCCAATTGTTCAATTCTTCTGGATTCTCCTTAACCATTGTTCTATATTCAGATCTTATTTCTAACATTTTCTTGGAACAAATTAAAGCACTTTTTTTCAAAATGTCGGACGCCTCCATCCATAAATAACTTCTAACGAATTTAGGATTTTTAAATTTATCCAAATGAGCTAAATACCATGTTAATAATCTGTCTATTTCAACGTCAGACCAATTTTCGTTCTCATTTTCTAATATAGGCTCATCTTTTTGTATTGAATCTTTTAGTATAGTTTCCTTTGTCAATATTTCTGATAAAATATCCTTGTAAGGACTTGAGAAATCCATATTAAATGTTTGCTTTAGATAATTAATTTTACTATATATTTTATTCACTGGTTCACAAATAAACTTAGCTAATTCCGTCCAAAGATATTTCTGCTCGAATTTAGGACTTAGGAAATCTTCTAAATTTTGTAAATAATATTTTAGAGCTTTTTCCACTTTATCATCTGACATTAGTACGTCTTCGTAAATATCTCCTAAACTATCATCTTTGATAGTTTTAACGAATTTAGGCTTAAATTTGAGGATTTTTTCAATTAAATTTGAATATGGCGTTTTATTTTTATTAAGTCTGTGTTGATTTTTTAATTTTAAATATATTTTTTTGCATGACAGTGGTGTTTTTTCATCTAATTTCGAAGCTATTTCTGTCCACATATCTCTCAGGTTAATTTCTTTATCCGTATGTGTTTTTAGGTACTTTAGATATTGTATTAGCAATTGTTTTTTACTTCGTCTATTCCATTTAGTTATAACAGTTTGTTTTTCTGTAGTGTCTTGTATGGGATTTTCTTCTTGTTCTTGAATAATAATTTGTGCGTTATTTATATCTTCTCCTTCAGGTATCACTATTATACATTGGAAGTCATCGTCTGAAAAATATATATATTTAATATTAGTAAAACATAGAAGAATTTTCTTATTGTTAAATTTTTTTTGGGTGATGAAATTGAATATTTCTGTATTTTCTTAAGTGCTATTTAGATACAACGTTAAATATGTACAAATAACCTAATATTTAAATATAATTTTAAACATTTAAATTAATTATGCATATAACAAAAGAAGTCATCATGGTGCACTGGAGCACCATTTGGCTGTAAATATGAATGTTGTGAGTTCTACATTATTTGAAAAAATGATTGTTCCCTCTGCTTACTAATTATATGCGGCATAGTGTATGTAGTTGAAAAAAATATAAAAGGTTCAGAATAACACATTGAATATGTTAATCTTCTAATAATATTAAAGAACAATATATTTTCTTGTTAGAATAGAGTAGGCAGAGGAAGTTTAATGTTACAATACTACATTCCCCACATTACACACAATATTCTAAACTACAGGTAACAGGTTCAATGCCAGACTGACAACTAAAAATAGCGGGTAAATTAAGGAAAGAAAAAAAAACCATCATTCGAACCATCGCATTTACAATACGGTCAACAAATTGTGACAGCCCTACAGTTCGCTTAGAGGGCTGCGCATTTCATTTAAAGAATTTTTGATTATGTGTTCTCCCTGAACGATTTATTTTACTTCTATAGAAACTTACCTTCCTGTACTTCACTCTTCACAGTACTATCATAATCACTATTGTCATCAACTTCCATTGTTTCAAGCACTTCTGTATTTTCATTCAATTCATTATTCCTATAAATATCGTCTATCATATTAAAATATTTCCACGATACTTTAACATCTGGATTTCTAGACTTCATGGTTTTTAATTTACGATAGGACTTCCTAAGTTCTAGAAATTTCTCGCAACAACTATTCTCAGTTCTACCCAAATCATGTGCTAATTTTGTCCATTTGCCTTTTTTCTCTACATTATCACACAGTTCGTGATAATTTTGGTTAAAATAATTAATTAAATGCTTAATTTCTTTTGCTGCCCAATCTTCTGGATCGTCGGAGTCCATTTTACCGTTTTTTAACTTCGACTTTACAGCTCTGTAACCGAAAACTTTTTTACATATACTGTAATACGGCCATAAAATGGGCATTTCCGGTTTATTTATCTCCCTTTGGACATAACTTGTGTAAACTTGTTTAAAGTTTCTGAACCGATGGGCACATTCTGTGGCCGAAATGCCAATTTGCCGCGATAATATTTCCCAGAGAGCTAATTTCTTTTGTTGGGACGATGCAAATTTGTCCTTATTTTTTAGATAATATTCTAAAATCTTAAAAGCTTTAGTGTCGCCGCTACGTTTTTTTGAACGCTTCGCAAAACCTCGCTCGTCATAGGATTCTTCGTCGTCGGTTCCGTCGATGAGCTTTTCGTCGGTGTCTCGGATGGTTATTTTTTTAACTGAAATTGATAACAATTATATTTTAGTTTAAATACACGAGTTTTATTACCTTTCAGATTTTTATGTTTCAAGAGATAGTTCTGTGATCGATAGTAAGATATTGCGAGACACGCGTAATCATATATTTTTTTATAGATTAAAATTTCTATTTTATGATTATCTGAATCATATTTCAATATAATATTTAATGTAGTCTAACAGATTCGAATAAGTGATAACGCAAAAATTAGCAAAGTTAACAGTATGATGTATTTCAAAAATGAAAATCAAAATACATTTATTATGTACCTAATTGTTTATGTTTAAATTAATAGTAATAAAATAAAAGTTACCTCCAATTTTACTAGACTTGTTCACTTGACTCAACCCTTTCAATCTCTCATAACCGTCCAGCAAATTAGTATCCATGCCATAGTCAAATATACGATCAAACAAATCTATATAGCGCCAGTCTATTTGCATATCTGGATCTTCTTTTTTATCATCTAAAATAGTTTTATATAGAGAAGTTAGATCATTCCATTGTTTCTTACATGAATCAACACTTCTATGTAATTTCTTAGCTAAAGCAGCCCAACATACATAATAACATACTGAATCTTTCAACATATCTATATTCTCATATAAATATTGCACTAATTCATCAATTTGCTCAGTTTTCCATATATCTGAGTCACGTTTTGTAGGATTTTCTACTTCATTCTCAACTTCTTTGGCTATTATATTGTCAAAGAGAATGGCCAAAGGCACTCTTTCAACTAAACTGTAACCTCCTTCAATTAACTGATCAAAATGAGCTCCCTTAAGCTCTTCTAATTTTTTTCTACAAATTTCAGGTTTTTTATTCAATAATCTACCAACTTCTTGCCATAGAAACTTATTTGGAACAGAATCGTCTTGAAAGTCATGTAAACAGTCAAAATAATATTTAACTAGAAATGTTTTTTCTGTATCGTTCCAAGCATTCTCATCATGTATTGTGGGTAGTGTATTTTCATTATTTTCTATGAATCTACGTTGGAACTCTTCATCTTCACCGAAAATTTTATCAAAATATTTCATGTATGGCCAATTAACACTTTCTGAGCCTGTTTCTTTTCTTTTATATACCATTCTTATATAATGCTGTTTGAAATTTAGGAAACGCTTATGCCAATAATCTACATCTGCTTCTCCTAGATCCATAGCAATGGCCTCCCATAAACCCTTATGTGAGTTACTGTGTTTTTGAAAGAAATTCTTATGTTTTATGTATAAATTTAACATAGTTTCTACTTTTTCATCTTTGTTTTGGCTGGAATTTACCTTTTTTACAACTAAAATGCCATCTTTACTTACAACATTCTGTGTAGGCATACTTAAAGTAACAGACTCCTGAGCCGGTTTGTTCAAACACATTTGAACAAAAGTATCATTGTGAAATGCTTGGTGACACAAATCATACATCGACCAGTTGATAAAAGTTCCATTTTGACTATCTACACGCAACTGTGCATACTTTCTCTTTAAAGTTCTAAGTTTTACTTCACAAGATAATGGTTGTTTACCCATTAACATAGTTTTACATGCAACTGCCCATAAATGAATTTTTTTAGTAGTTCCACTTAAAAATGTCTCTTTATTATCAAGGTAAAAAATTATAAGACGTCTTATTTCCTCATCATCCCATACTTCATTGGCAATTTCTTCAGAAGCTTGAGTGATGTCCAGTTCTTCGGTGGAATCACCTTCTCCAATATCTTCTTCTACAATATATTTTTCAGGAAGTACCTCTATGTTGTTCACATCTGTGGTTTCCAAAACACTAGCATCTAAGCCCTCATGTTCTGTAATGAATAATAAGTTCTTATTATATAAAAACATATATCAAAGAATTAAAAATATATGGATAACATGATAAAATATTTTACATGATAATATAATATATTAACATGATAGTATATAAATGATAATCTTGGTATTTTTATATATTTTTTTATATACATTATTTTTGTTATAACTTTTTTCTTACCATCAACATAAAATAACAGTATGTCTCCATTAGGCTGCACTTCAGTTTTAACAACAATTTGGTTTTCCATATTGAAAGCCTTATTTCCTATAACTCGTAAGAAAATTGTGTAACACTGAACCAGAACTGATTTAATTTTACAGTGAGCTTAAATTAAAATAGTTTTTCTCGTTTTTTATGTAAAATAAAAAATACATTTCATTTGCAATGAAATAATACCAATTTCTGTACTTATTTTAATTTAAGTAATTTTCATTGTTTTCGCAAAAACTTAACGCGTAATTGCATAACCAAACGTAATTATTAGTAAATAACAAATTTAAATTAAAGTTTTGATGTTTTGACATTCCCGGTTAAAAATCGGAAAATTCGGAAACACTATAAAAGCGCAGCAATGCTTTAATTTTGTCACGAGTCTCTAGTGTTAGTCCGCCATTTTGTGAAATAAAACATATTATACATAGATAAAAAATATGTATTATACGTGACATCTCCTAACGTCAAGTTGCATTTGTAGGCGGAAATTTTAAAATAAAAGGTTATTTTTAAATAACAGAAATTTATAAGATTCATTTTTTTTATTTCTATCTGTCTATCAATGAAAGAATATTTTGCAATGCTATTTCCATCAACTTTTTGCCTCTTGATTTGTTTGATACATTACGGACGTGGTCAATTCGGATTTTAATACGATGGATACGATTTTTATAGCATGAACTTCAATATTTATGTTCCTGTCAGGACAACCACGGCAATGAATTTTCTAATTGTTGTAATATTTTTAATTCGCTTATCAATACATTTCTTTCTTTATATGTAAACTGTTGGTTAAAGGTAGGCATAAATATGTATATAAAATTAACTAATTACGGTTTCTTTAGTAATACGCAAATTTCACGTAATTAATGGAGAACACACAATATCTTTTATGTCTTTACGCTTTATTTTTGTAAATATGTTTTTTTTTGTCAAAATGTCATTCTGATTTATAATGTCTGTCTCTCAGATCATTTTGTGTCATTTTTAGAAAACGGGATTATTATTTAAAATGTTCTTATTTTTATCTCAATTTACTATTAGTACAGACTCAGTCCCAAGACCGACACTACCCATTTTTTTGCCAATACAGTAGGGTCACCGAGTCGTGGCCGCCCTGAATTTAGCAGTAAATGGTTGCCCAGATTCGAATTTTCTTACACCTGATTATCAAGTGAACAATGCGCAATAGTTCAGAAATTTTATCTCTAGGGAGGCGGTATAACATCAGAAACTTCATATTTATTCGTTTCTTCGTGCGTTATTTCACCATTACATGTTGTGTGATTTCTTGAGAAATAAAAAAGGGTCTTTTCCAGAGTATTATTTTCCTTACATTCAAGCTTAAATATTTGAAGATTGAATGAATCGGAAGGAAAATATATATAAAAACTATATATTTTTAGGTAGTGGCCATAAAAATAAAATTATGTATGTTTTTTAGATTTCTGAACTCACCTTATTAAATATATAATTCACCAAACTGAAAATGTTAATTGAATTTTAAATAATATAAGGATAATAAAACAGCTTCACAGTGTATTTAAAAACACATATTTAATGAACTAACATTGAATTCACACAGTCAGAAATAAATTGTATAACATAATTTTTGATCGGAAAGTACAAAAAAAGTGTACAGTATTTTTCCAAACAAAAAATATTACAACAAATTTGTAGAATCAATAGAGAAACAAAACTTACAAGTACCTCTATATATTAAAACAACCATTATTTGGACTTTTGATAGAATGGATTTATTATAAAGTAATTATTAATATACAGTAGAGACTCGATTATCTAATCCTCAGCTATAACAATAAACTTTGGGAATTGTTGAAAACGATACTTTGAAAGTAGCTTGGAATAATATTAAAGTATACGAAAAGCTTTTTTAAACATTTTTTTAATAAAATTTTATTCTCCTTGAATAAATTAACTTGTTTATAAAAAAAACAATAATCTGTTTTTTTTTTTCCTTCCTATTATATTATCTGATAGTAACATTGACAATGGCTGGTAAACCGGGTACCCACTGTATCAGAATTCTTCAATTTTTTGTTATATTCAGGATGCTAAATTTACATTTTTTAGCAAATTTTCTTTATAAATGAATTCTTAATAATATTTCTAAATTACAAGTAATTATATTAATATGAAATTAACATACAAATAAGTTTTGCAAAACTAAAAATAGTACACAAATACATAATATATGTTACACAATTCTTAATTACTTTTGATTAAACATATGACTAGCTCTATGTTATTATAAAGAGTTATTTTTGTACTAAGAATTATAAATAATAAAAATCTCATTGGATTTGAATCTACATTTTCAACCATGCATAATATGTCTTTTTAACTTTTGCCATTTATAAAGAAGAAAGATTTTCAATTTGTCGATATAATTTTAATATATTTTTTTCATTTATAATCCTTAGTTTTTTATATATTTATAGCAATCGCAAATATATATTTTGCTTTAATTTATCTAAATATATAAATTGCTAATACTGTTAAAAATTTGTAATTTCAAATGTATGACAAAGATAAAAGATATGTATGGATTAACTTTTTTTTCAATGCATATGTACCTATATTTATACACATAATAAGCCATATATACATTTCTAAGCCATGGGGCACGTTTGTAGATTTGATCCTCACTCGTGGGAAAGCTCAGTTTCAGTACCGCTCTAGTATTCAAAGCGCGGCATTGCACATTATGCAATGTCTCAAAAAATTGAGGTGTGCGTGGGAAATGGTGTCTTAACTCTAGGTCAATTCATATGCATATACCAATGTTATATTCGTAACATATAATTTCACATAAATGGTATAAGTAACATCTTAATATGGGTATTTCTTATTTTTAGGTTTATATGGCACAGCTCAACATTATAGTAAAGCGGAACTCTATTATAGAATACTAGAAAATTATATTTTTTTTTCCTAAAACACTGTATATGTATATTAATTACAAATTAGGTATATACGACTTATTATACATATAATTTACACATGTATGTATGTGAATGGTACTAGCTACTAAATGCTTTAAAACATAGGATGAACATTTGGGTCTTTAATGAACTTATTGCTAACTTGCCCGCTATTTAGAATATTATTTAGGTTTTGTATATTTCTAATCATTATATAAATACATCACATTTAATATTTTTATTGGGATATAATATAAATATAACCAAAATATATGTAACAACTAAAAAGCATCACTAACATTTAAATAATAGCTTTAAAACTGAATTATAAAAGTCTTACCATTTTGAAAAATAATTGTCTGCAACTATATATAAAACCTTTTTTAAAAATATTTTAAATACTTACTGATAATTATTTTATTGTGTCCAATATATTAGAATAAAAGTTGATTTTTATTGTCAACCTCTTTCGAATCGAAACTACATTCTTGAGCCTATTTATGAGATTCAATATATGTATGTATAAAAGCCAAATATTATAATATTCTTGGATATGGTATTTAGCTCTAATATGTATCTAATTGTTTATTTAAATATACAAAGTATCAAATCAAAACTATAACTCACACCAATATTGCGTTGGAATATCGCAGAATATTGCAGATAATTCGCATCTGGATACGCATATCTAAAATAAAAATTTCAGTTTATTCATTATCTTTGAATAATACGGCTATTTATTACATCTTGTGACGGTGCAGTTTTTCCTTCTTTTTCTTATATTTGTTATTTATTTTTTTAGTAACCAAAGTTCTCGTAACAATATATCATAACAAGCAACAAACTCCGTCCAAATATGAAATTATCCCAAATTTTTATATCGGATACGGTTTTGGTTTCGGTCACGGAGGTCCTTAACTCTCCTAATGTTTTCCCTTGCAAAGTTTATTTTGTATATACAAGGAAAATATTCAATAATACATAATATATCACATAAAACAATATTATAATCTAAATATAAGCTATAATACTATGTATAAACTATTTTAACGCAGTAATTTATATAACTATAAAATTTTATTTGTGGAAGGCAAATTAGTGTTGTTAGTATTATGTAGTTTGGTTGGTCCTTTTAAAAATAATTTTCATTAAATTTTAATGATTAAGAAAAATATTTTTAAATATTGAATAAGTTTGCATTTTAGCGTTTATAAGATGCTTAATTAACATTTACGAAAAATATTTTTTTAAAGTAACGAGAGGATGCACGTTCATAGTTCTAAAATAGTACTGTAGTGTTTTAGTACTTTTAGTGCAACGACGATAAATGTTGATAGTAGTGAAGTTTTTTTTTATTTAACTAATAATTATTATATTTTTTTGTTAAGGAAGAATACACTGTCGTTTCTGTAATGTTTAATAGTTTTAGCATTTTTTATGCAACAAGAATGTGAACGTATATTGTAGTAGTTAAGTTGTATTCTTTTTCTTTATATTAAATTAATATTTATAGGAAGCTTAATGGACATTTAAGAGTTACAAATTAAATAATAAGTACACCTAACATAGCAGTAGATAAGAAAGCTTATAGCATAAAAATGCACAAACAACTTGACAAACAATATGTTTACAATATAAAAGAAATTTAATAATTATTTTAATGTAATTTATAAATTTGAGGCCGTTGTGGCACAACGGAATAGAAAGACTGTAAAAAAAATGATTACAGTCAGACGTTTGTCTATCAACTTTGTCTTTCACTGTATTGATTTTCAGTCGGGAAAAATAAATATTTTCACTTCCTAGCTGTGGTAACAAGACACAGCGCTGCATTGAGTTCTGCCACTCATTCAGTTTATTCACTAACTTCACACGTCCAGTAAAAAAGAATATATTATTAATTCTTATTATTAATAAATTATTTATGTCAATTCAATATAATAAAAAAAAATGATTTTGATTTAATTTAGATTTTTTATATATTTTTATTTTCACTTAAATTATTCTTTTTGTTATTTTTAACATTGATTTTATAGATGAACTTTGAGACAAAAAATATAATATTTTGAATAATTAAATCGGTAAAGACCAAGACTTTATCACAAATAATGTAACCTTATTAGTGAATAATAAAAAACGGTACAGATATTTAAAATTAGAAATATACTATAAAAAATAATTCAAACATTATATGGATTTTTAGTATATATAAATAATACATATTGCAGTATTTACGGTGCGGCCGATGTGTCGTGGGACTGTACTCTCGGGAGGAAAGTAAGCTAAAATAAGAAACATCATAAAATCAAATCTACGCAGCCTATAGATAACATCGGCCAGCCATCTACGACCACGACTCGTCGACCGTACTGTAACTATGTATGTTTTCATTATTATTTGTACGCATATTGTTTGGCTTTGTTTCTAATATAAAATTACAAACTATTATATACCCGTTTTGAACATCGCTAAGCTCTTAATCAATTTAATAGTAAAATTTTATATCATTGAAACATAGACCTTTGGCACGTATTGTACTTTTATAAAAAAAAAGTTAAAAAGATACATAAACTGGATGTAAATTCAATCCCTATTCAATCACATTCTATTTTTTTTTCTCATTCTCTTATAATGATAAAAAATAACTGAAACCAAAATCTATGTTATCAATTCGTAAAATTTTGTCCACATTTATCATAATGTAGCGTAACATAGCGTAGCCGAAGCGTTATTTACAATTTCGTAAAATAAATACTCTCCTACAAAATGATACTTGCTTAAGTTTCACAATTTTATGATTTTTTCTTAACTTTTATTAATACAATTTTCTTCAAATAGTAAACTTCAATGGCATTTACTCATCATATATTTTTGTTCTTTAATTAAGTCATTACATATTGTTTTATAAAATAAATAATAATTATTCATTATTTTATTTAACACGTGTATTAGTAATGTTAAAGGAACAAGACTCTAGTCTTAAGCAAGTACCTAAATTATAATATGTCAGCAATTAATACATTTTTCAAAAATTTAAAAAAGCAATTAACTTGGATTTTATATCGACTTAGAATAAAAGTGGTCTAACTTTTCAATCTTCTGTTTATACTTTATGGTAACCTTAAATAGTAAAATTTGAGTTTATGTCATATTGTAAAGACTTCACCATGACTTCAAACAAAAAATATTTTTTTAAGTTTATATCACATGATATTGAATAAATAGAAATTTCTTGTGTTAAGCCACTTTTATGCTACTATAAAATATAATATTATACATACTAGTTATAGACTTTATAGTAATAATCATTTACCAAACAACACATTTATCAACAGGATTCATTTTAGTTCCAGGTCTACAGTTGAATTCTTGTGAGAAATCAGGTAAATTAGATATGGGTCCAATCACTCTGTATTTAGCTACTGTATGATCGTCTTTCTCTATTTGCATTTTAGTAGATTCCTTTGTCATTGCTGAACACCATACCTGATGGTGCAAATGGAATTAATGGTAAAAATGTTAAATAGAAATACATTATTTCTTTTTTTTTATTAAATTATAATTATAACTTGGTATTACAACAGTTTATGGCTTAATTTAAATATTTAACTAAACTTAAATGGATGTTAAAAAACTTTTCATTTTTTATTTAAATAAATACTTTTAATTTGCAGCGTCATTGCAATTGAAATTAAGGTTTAAAGAACAAATTAAAATATTTAATTAAACTTAATTGGCTTTGGAAGTAAGACTAATCTAGGGTAAACTACTCTATTAATTTTGATTCCTCTCATAGTGTCAAAATACGCGTTTACTGCGATATAAACGACCATATCTTGTTTTTAAATAAATCTAGATATACAATATTCTCATTAAAATCATGGGACCGTAGATCTCAGTATATTGTTTGAATTTGAACTTGATATCTCCAAGCGTCCCTGAGATAAAGACTCTTGAAAGAAGACAGATGGACCGAAGGACAACAAAGTGATCTTACAGGGGTTCCTTTTTTTCTTAAAGGGTACGGAACCCTAAAAATACCCTAAAAAATATATTTACCTGAGCAAAAGATATAAAGAACAATTGACGGTGATTATATTTGAGTCCAGGCAGTGTATAGTTTATTCTTGCACCTTTACTATATTCGAGGTACGCGTGGAAAGCTGCTTTCAAACCACCATTGTCCGCTATATTTTCACCTGACCAAATTAAAAAATTAAATATTCATATTAAAAATGCATAATGATTTATAATTATTATCCATTTATAATGTCATTTTTTAATTATAATTATTAATTATATAGGTATATTACCATAATTTTTTATACTAAAACAAATTTTTATATTAAATCTAAATAAATGTTTATTTAATAAAATCATCATTTTCTGTAAGAAATTCGTAAGTTATTTTTTTTCATGATGCTGTATTTAGTTTATGTAGAAATCGTGTAAAGCCACAGCACCCAACGGCGCACTTTATCTATAAAGCGGGGAAATGATAATTTCATTTACAATGCTTTTTGCACCTTTCTGTGCTCTTGCATGAAATAAATCCTTCGATCTTTTATGATTATTTTTACCAACAAAAAAACAATACTGTCGTAACATTGCGGCGACAGTTATAGATTCGATTCCCGCTCGGGAGAATTATTTCCATTTTCTAGCTCTGGTAACAAGCCAAATCGCGCCGTTGATATCCTCTTTTCAACATACAATGTTACATTGCGGGGAGAATGGGGTGTCTATACTTTAAATTTTAGCAGGATATGTTCCTACTAAATACGGAATAAAACTTGAAAGTAAATAGCTATAAGTAAATAAACACTTAAATTACCTAGTGTTTGTTTTCCATTCAAATGTTGTCCTTCCATCTTATATTTAGAATATTGTTTTTGTATGCATTCTGTACGTTTCTTAAATCTTAATATAGTTGCGTTATTCCACCAACGATTGAGATTTCCGAATCTAAAATTAATATTTTAATATGTTTAATTATGTTAAATATATGTAGAGATTGGAAAGAGCTCAAGCAGTGCGGTTTCAAAACTATTTAAGTTTTATTCGTATTGAATCAATAAGGGTTTTTTTAACAAAGATTTATGTTTGAATTGAAGGATAAAACCTACTAACCTCTACGGCAGGTAGAGTGGGTTATATCACGACGACACGTTACGGGTTATATAACGTGTCTCTTGATTAGAAACATAAAAATAAACAATTAGAATCAGTCGTTCCTGAGATTAGCGCGTTCAAACTTTAGCTTATAGTAGGAGGTAGATAGTTTTCATATTTTTTAAAAGTATTTTTAAACACTAAGGGAAAGTAATTAATTTCTTATTCATAGCTTTCCCTTGTACATATTAAATATGAAACATATTTTTAATTCTCTATGTTAACATTAACAAAGTGAGTGCAATCTCCAACGCCACGCGTCGCACCTGTCGTACTCCCGGCCCTGGTCGTCGAAGGCGTGCGTGAGCTCGTGCCCCATGACCACGCCCATGGCGCCGTAGTTCACGCTCTTGGGGTTGTCTCCGTCGTAGAACGGCAGTTGCAGGATGCCCGCTGGAAACACTATTTGATTTTTTGTTGGCGTGTAATATGCGTTTACTGTTGATGGAGTCATGCCTGTAATCATATGTACGTATTTCAAAAACTGTTTTGTTAAATATAAAAAAACTTTAACTTAGCGGGACTCGAATTTGGAACGACATCGGAACGTGTTTAATGATGATGGATCTGTCGAACTCTGAAGGCATTAAGTATTGAGAACATTTTCGCTTCATTACCATAGAGAGGAGATGAAAATATTAAATATTTCTATAATATATTTTATTAGAAAGATTAAGTATTAGAGAGTACACCACTGCGCCACTGCGCTTTTTCTAAAATAAAATATAAAAACAAACCCCATTTAGTTTTATTCACAGGTTGATCCAATTTCCTGAGATCGTGTTTTAAACTAAAAACGTTGAACGCTATATTATTATCGAAGTATTCATTCGGTTTCACTTCTAACTCCTCATATTGTTTATCCAGTTCGTCTTTATTCAGTATGTAGTCTGGGAAACCTGTAAATTAGTATTAAAATTAAATTTATACAATATTGTATATGTGTATAAGATTATTCTAACAGTGAAAATTATTAACTTCCTTATCCCGCATTCAACAGATTGGGCAGAGGGAGCACAGTTACTTTCTCGCCCAATTGACGGCCGCAAGCCTAAGTCGAGTCCCGCAGGAGACTCCCTTGCCACTGTCAACATTCTCTCAAACAACTACGTAGCGCTTGTATAATCTCAGGATTTGTATCCTATTCCAAAAAGTGTCGTTGATAAGGTCAATAGATACAAAAGAAATCGGAAACGCATATCATTCGACTGGGATCGAATCTACAACACAATACCACAAAGAAAGTTTTAAGAAATTCAATCCTGTGAGAATCTTACAAAAGCAAGGAAATAAAAACAAATGTATAACAACTTAACTAACCTATCATATCAGTTATAGCGTCAGCCTTAGTTTCAGCAGCCTCCCTGGTCTCGGCGTCCATCCAGTCCAAATCTTTTAGATGTTTCTTAAAAGCAGCTCTAATATTGTCTATCATTATCTCTCCTTGGGTTTTAGCTTCACCGTGAAATACTTCTCGTACAAACATTGCTCCTACTGCGAAACCTGCGGAAAATATAATAAATGTAATTAGGGTTCCGTATCCAAAAAAAAAAGGACTCTTATATAATCACTCTGTTCGTCTGTCTGTTTTTGTACTACGACCGTTTTTCTTTATAAAAACAAATATGCAGGTTTACAGTGCTTTGGAAAATTAAAGCCTCAAAGTCTATGCATCATTTTTGTCGCATTTTCTTTAAAATTTACCTACAATTACGAATAACATTATCCATTTCGTATAACATTAATATACTAATTTGCCATATATTTAAAACGACCATACATTAAGACTTACCAATCGCATTATTAGTATCAGTGACACAGTAACGCCACGACTCTTCAGTGCCTTCGGAACCGAAGAGAGCTTTCCTCAATATTTTGGTCGCGTCTCGGAATGATTTAGACAAATAGGTTGACAATGATCGAGACACTTGCCACATCATGTAGCTGGTTAATGTTCTGGAATTAAAGAAATATTAGTTATAAAAGATAGTGATATTTACACAACAATTTACTAAAATTGTATCCTGTGTCCTGATGGATATGGTATATGCTATATTATATAAAAACTAGTTTACTAGTTTCTGCGTAAAAGTAGAACAAACATCCAACTATCCTCACAAAGTTTTACATTTATAGTAGTGATGACAAACTAAAGTATGCACTTTCGCCGATTTTCGTTAAAATTATATTTTTCCCCAAGAACTTAAGACATTTTCATTTCTCCTTATGAACCTAACTAACCCAATTTGTCGTATCATAAAGGAGAAATGAAAATAATTCGTTACCCCGAGTTGATTATTACCATCGTGCAGTGAGACGGTGTACCGCTACACTACATTAGCCTTTTTATTTACATAATTTTGATTTGTATTTGGCCGATACAAATATTTTTTTCCATAAGAGTATAAAAATACATACATTAACGAACTTACTTTTGATCTTCATCCGTTTTACTATATTTCTTTATAACTCTTGTCAAATTTCTAAAATACTCTGGCGCGTATACGACAATTCTTTCATTGTCAGATATCTGAAAATGTAAGTGCAAGTATGTATATATACATAGGAAACAAAAATTTTAAGAAATGCTTATATTTTATTAGATTTAATAGTAAATAATAAATCAATATTATAAGCAGAATTGGCAGAACAAATGTATACTATGACAGTTTATTTTTTTTTTTTATCTGTCCATATTTCCTACACGTTTTATTGAAATAGTAGATTTCATTTTTTTAAAAATTTCACGTTTTTGCCGCACACATCTGGGTAGGCAAAGGGAACCTAGTGTTAAGACACTCTATTCCCCACTTTCCGCCGAATTTTAAAGGCATTGCGTGTTGAGTGGCGTAACTCAACGTCGCGCTTTAATTTTTAATAAATATTTCATTTCCTCGAGTGGGGATCGAACCCACACCACTAGATTTAATTAATATATAGATATTTCAAATAAGATTTCAAACCACAACATAAATTAAAAAAGTCATACAGATATAAAATTATGTTAATCCACGTCGACAATAAAAACATCAAACAAAACTTACAGTTCTATTAACAAGTTTGAAAGCGTCATTGAAGAACATCGACCAATTTAGGAAAGGCGCTTCTTTTTGCCATTGCTTTATAGTATAAGGATTATAAAGTCCTTCCTCGTCTCTCCTGTCCTCCGCCGGTATAGTTATATTAGCCAATTCGGTTTCAAACTGTATAACTTTACTCATTTGGGCCCTAGCCTCAGATTTGTTAGCTCCGAGCAATATACATATACGTGTCATATAGTCGAGATATGCGTCTAACACCTTTTTGTGGGCTGTTTTGTTTAAATAGTTGTCACGTGTTGGTAGGTTTAGTCCGCCTTGGTCGAGCTGGAAGAGGATGTTGGTGATTATTTATGGATGTAATGATGAAAATACGATGGACTTATTATACTTATATAAATAAAAGTATTGTTAATATTAAGTAATTTAAAGGAGTAATAGTAAACGCTTTTTTGACAATTTTCAATAAGAAGGTACTAAGAACTTTTGATTAACTATAATTTTTTGATTAAAATCACCTAATTAGATAGAGCCGCTTATTTTGGTCGTCTCTTATCTATAAAGTTAGATCAATTTCTGATCTTGATTTGTTTTTATTCTATGAGTTAAGTATTAAACTTAACTTTATATGAATATCTCTGAATCTTTCTCTAAATTAAATTTAAGATTCATAAAACTTAATTGATATAAACATTCTTACAACGATCACATGCTTAGACGAGTTTCTGTCATCTTCTGTGACAGCCCAGTTGAAGAGTCCTCCTAGATTGTACCTTTAAACCAGAAACAAACATTAGTTACTGTACATTAAATTCAAAACTGTAGAACTATAAACTTTTTGCTATACGTCTTCCGCACATTACAGGATAAAAAGAGGACTTTATGTACCTACTCAAGAAAATGTTTATTATTATAGAAAACAACTTCGCATACATTGAATTAGAATCCATTATTGCCACAATAAATGTTATCACAACCATTAATAATAATTTATTATCAGCATTAATGAGGCCAGTCGTGGCGCAGTGGCACAAAGTGTGACTGTAAAACCGACTGGT
>DWAO01000066.1:0-38756 GCA_018230605.1 Heliconius congener | reverse complement strand
TGACTACCCCGCTAGGGATAAAGCGTGAAGGTAGTAGTAGTAGTAGTAGTAAATAACTTCTTTTTTTTAAGTGAGCTATATACATCACTATAAAACAATAAATATATACGTATGTAACTAAAATCAACTTAAAACATATTGTAAAGGTATAAAAACGCATTTTCCAAAACAATCTTAACGAGCCACTTTAACAATTTTACATTTTATATAATACGGAATAAAGTCAGCTATAAATTGGTGCATAATATCATTTTGTTGAAAGTGTAGTTCGCTCACAGGAACCCTTATTGATATTGAAACCCATAACATTAAGTAAATATCGTTTACCCAGTTCCAGGAGTTTCATATTCTTTAGGAAATGATACTTGCGCATACTGTATTAGGATAAGAAATATAATATAAAGAAAACTATAGTAAAAAACCGGTTAAGTGCGAGTCGGACTTGTTCACAGAGGCTTCCGTACCAATTTCAGGATTGAAATTATAAAAGTTGACAGTAGCACAATCAATGCATAAATGTTCGTATTTTTTGATTTCATTAACTTAAAACTATGTTTTTTTCTGTTTTTCAAAGTGGCCACAGATCGGAATATAAAATATTAATTTCAGCTTGTTAACTCTACGCAATCTTGAGATAAACGGTATTGACAGACAGACAGTCAGACGAACAACCAAGTGATGCTATAAGGATTCCGTTTTTACATTTTGAGATACGGAACAAAAAGACTAAAACGTAATCCTGATTTATCAAATATATGACTTTCTATACTTTAATATTATCTTATACCTGCATAGCTAGATCGATAGCATCGTATTAATTTCTCGGGTAAATCGCCACCGCGTCAACGGTTGTACACAAAACTAATTACACAATTCCGCTAAATTTACTTGCCAATTACCAGCACAGCATAGCTGACAGCAAACGGTGGGTGCAACTACGTATTGCACGCTGGCGGCGAATTGAATTTTATTTTAAAGCCCGTGGTACCGGAGCGGAGTGTTGCCGCCATTTTATGCGTAATTTGATATTCGGATGACAAATTACTCGACGAAGCACCCTGTATACAGAGTGCGCCTGTAATTGTGGACTGACGTGGTTTTGCCACTTAGATCGCTGCTTTATCTAATGCCTATATTATATAGTAGATGCTTGTGTTATTTATATTATATTTTTTTAAGGAGGCCAGTCGTGGCGCAGGGTCAAGCGTGTGACTGCAAAAGTGACAGGTTGTGGATTTGATTCCCACTCGAGGAAATTAAATATTTTATATTATTATAGCGCTCTTGTGTCGACGCGGTGGCGTTCCGCCACTCAATGCCTCTGGAATCAGTACAAAGTGGGTAACGGATTAAAGATTGTCTTAACAATAAATTCCCTCGCTCTACTCTGCTACATGCGAAACACAAGCAGATTTTTTGATTCTATAATGAAACGCTGTACTCTATATGTTATGTACGAACAAGAGCTACGTACGTCTATTTAAGATAGGAAAATAGATCTATCTTATTTAACTAACTTTAGACATGTTACACAGTTGGCTTATAAATATGAAAGAGTTCGATTTTTTCACCTATTTATTACATATTACTTAATGAAAGAAAACCTATAGCAATTAAAAATTATACTAATTTTCTATAAATAAAAAAAAACATAGCCTATAAGTTGACGATAAACAAGCAAAATAAGGATGGCCATTAAAATGAGAGAGCTCTAATTTCTTAAACAAAACTTCGCTACAATGACTCGTTATCCTGTCTTCAAGCGGTAATTGGACGGACGTAATTACTGTTTGCTTGTAAAGCCATCATCTTATCATCTCGGAAAGGGTATTAGCGAAAAACATGAACTAAAAACGGAATATAAACTGAGTACCTACCAACGAGCCGTCTTGTGGGACAAGACAGGGACCCAGTGGGAAGGTTATTAATATCTTTAAACTCAGAAATAACGAACGCTTCTCAAAGGGTAGACGTCAAAACAAGGCAATTACGAGATGAGGTAATTTGGGTTGCTGTATAATCTGTAAATATTCAGCGCCATTTTCACGGAAATAAAGCATGGGTGCTATTCCATATTCGCATACATCTTATACTAATTAGCCGAGATGATGATATAATTCTGTTTAAGAATTTCAACATCGTAAGTATGACGTAAACGACCTAATTATTAATACAGAATTTTCTTAATTGGAGTAGCGTTCTTCATCGTTGTAATAACATGAGTCTAGCTGTTTTGCATGACTAAAAATAGATGCTTTTTGTATTTCTTAATATATAATTTTAATTTATTATATTAAGATTAATGGCCAGTTTCTCCACTGCCTGATAAAGTCTCAGACAGTCTTATCTGCCAGACAAGTATATATATTTTTTGATTTCACAGGTCTCGAATGGCAATATTTAGCAGATACACATTTGATATATGCATTTAATTTCAAAACATTTATTTGTAATTTGAAAATGTAAGAAATCGTATGAATTTGTTTGAATATTGTTAATTATTATTATCGTTCATTAATGAGAAAATTATTTATGAAAATAATTTTCTCATTAATGAACAATTGTTTTATATTTTCATTCTCTATATGTGAAATAGCATTAATTATTAGGTACATTATCTGAAACTTTATTCGTAACTGGTGAAACTGGCCCTAGAACAATAAAATATTATTTAAAATGTCATTTCTTTCATATAATAAATTTAAACTATCAACATTTTCATAGCTGTACATTAAATTATTTTGTTAAATTGAAAATGTAGGCAAAGGTACTCTCCGCTCACTTTTTTTTTCATTTCAAATCATTTGTATAAAAAATAGCGCAAAGAACTCGCACATTTACGAAGACTAAAGGAACAATTTCGTTAGGTGCCCGTTTAAAAATTTGCTGACTTCAAAGAGAATTTTAACAACGCCTTTTCCCTCTTTGTTGACTTTTAAAAAAGTATTTAAAACAAAAAATATTTCCACAGCCTTTGCCTTAGTTGAAATTATTTTAACGAAGTATCTTTATTCGCTGAAAATTTCTTTCTAATTACACTACAAAATTATTTTAGAGTTGATTCGATTTTATAAAATATAAACTTAAAGATTTTCATACAGATTTTTTATTTTCTTATACTTAGTAACATCAGAACTATCAATAAATGTTTACAATTTCGTGTTTGGTTTTCAGGTTGTAGATGTACATGGGCAAAAGTTTCCCTTATTATCCGTTGGTCCTTCGCCTTGTTTGTCCTTTTCATGTTTGTAATAAAATTTCGGAAAACATATCTTATTGACTGTAAGTAAGTGATGTAATTAATGAGCGAAGCAAGTCTACTAGTAAAATTATGCATAAAATAAAAAAAAACAAAAATTCCATAGGTAATGAATGATATATGAAATTCCTATTATTCAATAGCAATTTCATAAATAAACATTACTTAACTATCTATATAGTTAAGTAATGTTTATTTATTTATTTATTTAGGCTCTGAGTCCACTTAAAAAAGGATACTATGTCGAATGTATTTTTTGGTGCAAATATTTTTGACTTGCTGTATTTATGGAGTAAAAAGTTTAAATTACTACCGACCCAGTTCGAGTGCCCATTGAGCAAATTCGCCGATTGCCATTATCCAAATTTCTCTAAACTTATGTTACGTATGTAGGTACTCCCTACATCCAAGTCAAATGTAGAATATGTTGTTAATATGTAAGACATCATGTTAAAAACAAATCTTGTATCATTGCTTACTTGTATTTTAGTTTTTCATATAATATATAGCAAAATAAAGCAGTCACATTCAAAATCGTACGTAAAATTGTACTCATAATTAATTTTGTGTACACAAAAGCATATTTAAAATGTAATTTTTTGTCCATCGTGGTGCAGAGGCAAAAGGGTGTGATTGTAACGCGACGGTCGTGGGTTTGATCCCCCACTCGGGGGAATGAATTATTATTTATTAATATTTTCATTTCTTCGCACCAAGGCAAAAGCCCAGCGTTGAGTTCCACCACTCAACACGCAACGCCTCAAAAAAATTGACGGAAAGAGGGGAACGGAGTGTCTTAACACTAAATACCGTTTATTTATCCTGCTATATGCGGGATATAGCTTGAAGGTGATTTATTTACTTATTTATTCAAATAGTTTCAAAGATCCACATTTATGATCTATACGTATATATATTTAAGATATGAAATATCTATTTCTATGTGACGAGTCACTGAGCAATATCCTTCCAACGTTTACAGTTCACATCACTAGTGGTAGTGTTGGTATAACGAAGACGCCTGTGCATCGGCAATAGCAAACTATAAGGATTACATATTGCTTTGTTGTCTTGTGTTGTATTGGTTTAATCAAGTGAAACATTCACCAATCACTTTGCTCATACAATAGCTACTATTAATTATTATATATAGCTAATTCAAGTGAGAATATATTTAGATATTAAAAGCTAAGATGTACTTATAATAAACCATGTGGACTTTTAATTGCTTTTAGCTTTACGCTGTATTCCGCACATAGGGGGTAGGCAGAGGGAATCTAGAACCCTAGTGTAAAAACACTCTATTCCCATGGAATCGCTTCCGCTCCACAGTTTGAGGAATTATAGGGGTATTGCCTATTGAGTGGCGAAACTCAACACCGCACTTTGCCACGTTACCACGCAAAGATGAAAATATTAAATACCACCACGGCGACCTATTTATGAAAAAAATATATATAATTTGTCAAACTATCATAGAAGTTGTTAAATATTTACATGTACGAAAAGAAAAATATTGGAACAACTAAAGAAAGTAGTATACCGATGTCATAAAATTTGGCACTCAATCCTTCTTCTTAGATTAACTTAGAAGGAGTGCTTTAAGATTTCGACTTGTTACATAGATATTGGTTGTAGGAAACTTCTTAAAAAATAGCAAGCCTTTTACTTATGTAGTTTAATCTTCACTTCATACAATACTTGCAATGGATTACATATATTATATTACAATTAAAATATAATTAGTTTTTGTAAAGACGCGTAAAAAAACACATTCATTTTCTTAGCAAATATAAAACTTATTCATTCCTGAAGGAATTAGGTATCGAACTCGCAACTATCGCGTAATCAGACGTTTTTAATGTACCACGATGACCACATTTAAATCTGGGAACCTAGTATTTGAGTGTTAGACACTCTGTTACCATAAATACACTTCCATTCTCCGAAGTTTTAATTTGTTTGTAAATATTATTAGCAGTAGTAGTAGGTAGATATCCAATATAGGTGATCAATAACCACATACGGCTGGAGCGAGGGGCTGGGTGTAATGAGACCGGCTGTAGAAGCGTTAGCGCGTGGCGCCAAGTGAGCCGTGTCAATTTCGTCAGCCCAAATATGCCCACCAATATATCCGAAAATGTGTATTTTATATATCGAAGCGTCAATTTTAACGCCACGGTATAGCACTTTGCTGGAAAGAGAACGTCTTGTGCTACCAAATGTCAGATTATGGGTCCCATGTGTGAATATTTATGAACGGAAAAGAAGGAGGAGAGGAGAAGAACTATATTAACTGAAAATTTTCATAGATAGAAAAGAAAATAAAAATACAAATGTAATACTTGCTACGGTTATTGGGAAAGGTACGGCCGTCTCGTTACTAGTGCAGCCTATCGTGCAGTATAGCGGATGTGAACTATAAAGACCTACATAGATGTTTATACTATAATCCTCCAAGATCGGCATGCTACAGACTCAAAACTGAAATGACCTAACTAAATATAAATAAGAATAGATTTGTAAATACTTACTTATAGCGTACTTACGCTTTTTTGCGCTTTATGCTCTTAGGGCCGTTTATAAATCAGTCTCAAGTGTGGGATCGATCTTGAGTTGCCGTTTTCATTAACAAAAAACATATCTATGAATAAAAGATAAAATGTGATTTAGAAATACGGGCCTTAGTAACGCTCATGCATATTTCATAATTCTTGAATTGTGTTCGATTTAACGGCTCTGGCACTACGCATTATGAATGACCCCTTTCGTCATATTAAATCTATCAATTATTTAAATTTAGTTTAGGAGATTAATGAAACCTAAATCCAGTGAACGAAACGTCGCGTCGTACGCCGCGCTCTGTCACAACCGTCAATGGCAGGCGTCGCACTGTTTTATTCCCGCACTAACGCCATCAATAGGAGACGCAATCGAATTTGCCAAATGACGCTCACACTAAATTGGTGAGGAGTGATTGATTGAAGTGCTTCCCGACTGAAGCATTCTACACGGATAATAATTGAATCTGAATATTTAGAGCACAAGCTAGTCGATAATTCATACTTGTTTTTGACTCACAGTTCGGGAACGCACAATACGCACTTGTGATATTCGTTTCTGTTTTTTAAATTAAGTCAATATATTTTTTTTAATAAAATATCATATACCTATAGCAATTTAAAATCTTACTTTTAAAATATTTAATATCTTTGATGATTACCTGAATAATAAAAAAAAACGTAATCTTCGAACGTAGTAATTCAGATTTTTAATAGATTTTTAATTAAATAACTCGACCACAGACTGACCAGTAACCACTAACAGAAGTAAAAGATACGTGGTCGCAGTGACCTGGCGTGTAGTATTAGCCTGATTAGGTCTGGGGCGCTCCCTAGCTAAAAGCTTTAAAAACGTCGCTAGTAATTCAGTTACCAATGTATGGCTGTACGCCGCATACCACTGGCACTCTATATTTTATCTTTTGTATATACTACACTTAAATTTTTTATATGCTTTCAACCATATGAAAAAAAATATGAATTTTAATACTTTCAATTTCTTCTCTCTGGTAACAGGGTAAAGCGCGGCATTGGCTTCCACTACTCAACACGCAATGCCTCTAGATTTCGGCGGAAACTGGAGAGTGGAGGGTCTTAACACTAGGTTCCCTCTGTCTACCCCTCTACATGTGAAATACAGCGTGATGCTGAAATAAAAAGTATTGTATGCTAGAAATGGCGAATGTATATTAATATGAATACAAAACTAATATTGAGATCTTAAGTCAAGTGAGCTACATATAAAAAAAACCGAAGAACAACATTATAAAAGCACATTTTTTGTTTGAAAAATTATGAAAGTCAGCTAAAACATAAATTTACCTAAAGATAGATACAGTATATTTTATATACATTTCCACGGGCAGCGTAGCCCGAAGCTAATTAGATACGGCGCGCTTTTACAGCGTCGCGACGCTGAATACCGCCAAATTGCCGCCCTTCCAATCCTGTTAATGCCACGACGCCACTCTGAAACTTGGTTTGGCTATCATTTTTATTTCACATCTTTAATACAAATTTATGTACTTCTACAATAAAGTGAAATATTATATGAAATCTATCTATTTTTTCAGTTTTATGCTTTGATTATTGACTACTATTGTAGCGCAGTCATATTAAACGAACGCTGTTTACTGTGGCTGAGCTTGCGGATTTTAATCTGAGTCGCGGCCAATGGCAGACTCTCATAGAAAAATGTTTTCCAGTCTGGTTGATAAAACGTAACAATGGGTTGTATTACATAACTATAAAAAATGTGTCCAATATGTATGTATGTTTGTATGTACATTCATTTAATTGATAAGTCTATAAATTATTCTATGTACCAATGAAAATTGTATTAAGTTGAATTTTTTATTGCAATGAAATGGAAGATCTATTTAGAACTAAGCTTTATAATTCAGCTCATTTTTCAAGATGCAATAAGTAAATTTGAATATTCTAATTTAAAAACTTTTACTAGGTGATTACTTAGGTAAATTCTAAACTTTTACTAGGCAGATAAAGGTTCTTTTTACTTTTTCTCTGTATCCTGAATAAGACAAGGTAAGCAGACAGACACTTTCCGCCGAGATTTCGACATTACGTGTTGAGTAGCGGAACTCAACACTGCGCTTTGCCTCGTTACCAGAACGGGGATATGAAAATGTTATATTATTAAAATCTAGCCCACAACCGTCGCATTTACAGTTACACTCTTGTGTCACTGTGCCACAAACAAGTTTTAAAAACATTAAATATAGAAATATACTTATTAAAAAAGTCACACATTACATCGTACGATCATAAAAATAACAATAAAATAGCAAATAGCTATTAAATTCCACATCAAAACAAATAGTCATTTATAGATATTTCGAATATAGTCAACATAATTTGTAACGTTTGTAAAATAAATGTATACCATTATAAAAAACCAATTGCGCGAACTATTGTATTTAATTGATTTTTCCATCGTCAATTACGAGGACATCTTGACCTGGAACCTGATTGCATTGTTTACCTGCAAGCCCCGCTCTGAGCTGTCGCAGCAGAATAATCTGCAAGTTATTGTATTTGAAATCGAAGCCTGATCTTTATTAATCCTTGCTGTATACGTTTTTACAGTTGAAAATATTTTTTGCTTAATTGTTTAACTTATATATATATATATTGTAAGCTTCACGCTGTATCCCGCGCTTAGCACGGTAGTAGCAGAGGGAAGCTAGTGTTAAGACACTCCGTTTCCGACTTTAAGCCAATTTTGTGAGACATTACGTGTTAAGTGGCGGAACTCAACTTGCCATAGTACCAGAACGAAGAAATGACAATAATCATAAACAATATATATTACTCGGTGTGGGAATCGAATCCACAACAACCGTTACCGTTACACGTTTGTGCCCCTAAGCTACGATGGCTTCGAATTAGAATAATTATAAATTTATATTATTAGTCTAATTCGAGTAAATTTATATATGTACATCTTAATTATACAAACTTGATCTAAAGAGTCGCCTTTCTTTTAAATCCAATTATTCTTTGAACAAGATCTGAACCTAAAATCATTCCATGTCATCAAATAACTCCCAACTGCGTCATAAAATTAACGAAATATAAAAGTTACTCTATAGATAAAATTAATAAAATATATACATCCCATTTATTATTTGCACCAACACCATTTCCCACGGTACTCTAAGGGCCAAAATACACTAAAACGTAAAATAACATATACGCCTTAAAAATAAAGAACTCTATTTTTTCTTTACACATACGAAATCGTGGTGCATAAAAGGCAATAACAGCCGAAGTGAACCGTCGGAGGCGCGTCACGAAGTGCCTGTAGCTGTATCAGATAAGCCCGGTAGTTTGTCTCGGAATCCTTGGATCATTTGTTGTTTGTATTCATTCTAAAGAGAATGTCGTGACCGTGTGGGCAGCAGGTACATTCATTAGAGAAGCGTCGATTTCAATTTGCTGGCGTACCGTGGAATTTATGACGTTGAAAATAAAAGATTATATATATATATAATGTGTTGAGTTCAAGGTCGTGATGCATAGGCACAGGAGCCGAACGACCTGTCGTAAACGCGACAGGTCTTTCGACTCCTACTCGAGGAACCGAATATTTTCTTTTCGTTCTGGTATCGAAACAAAGCGAAAATTCCAAATTCCAATGGGAAAGTGACCTAAGCTCCCTCTGCCTACCCCGCTACATGCTGGATACAGTGTGAAGGTTAAGAAAAACCTTTGATTGCGAGGATTTATTCTTTGTTGTGTCATTTTCTACACCATTATTTTCCATAATATCAGTCTACTTTTGAATAATAAAGTTATCAATGTTTTGGCCTTACCCAAGCTTTTATTCTATATATTTTAAGATACCTGGCTTTAACATCAGTTACATAAATAAGTTCCTTTGCTCAACTAAATACATTAATTTTTAATAGAAAAATCTTACAAGGCATATCCAAAAAATTACGGAAATACGAATTCATGTGAGCTCTACCTACGCATACTCTTTATCCATCAAAGGAATAAAATTGCGTCGGCGCAAGCATTACATATTTTAATGTTATTTTACTTACTTCACATTCACTTTACTCTTTACTTATCCTATTCAAAGGAGAACTTATATTATTAATTAAATTATATTTTTGATATATATCTATATTGCGGAGTTGAGTTCCGCCACTCAACACGCAAGGCCTCCAGAATTCGGCAGACAGTGGCGAACGGAGTGTTATAACACTAAGGGGCAGAGGGAACTGCCTACCCTACTGTCTGCGGGATACAGCGTGAAGCTGATTTTTTTTATATATGTCTAATATAACATTTGTATTGTTACAGGTGCGTATGTGTCAATATTAATCGCTCTACTGAAGTGATGATATTCTATTAACACAGTAAGTATTTTTTTATTAATAGAAAGTAGAAGTATATGAGAGATTTTATAAAAAAAAAATATAACGAAAAAAACTTTGAACTTCACAATATTTTAAGTCTCGTTAATAAGTAAATCGCTAAAAAATCATCATTTTAATTAATAGCAATACCGGTGTAATTTTCAAAAGCCTCTGTGGCAGGACAGACCCGGGTGCGTCTGAAACGATAGCAGTTTCACCCTTTACTTTTAGCGTAGGACTCTCATTAAGAACTTTTTTAATCGTCCTTTGTACCAGTGGAAAAAATAAATCCGTTGTGATGCGAGAGACAGCGCGGCGTGTCCCGTGCTCGTAATTAAACTGACACCGTCCCCCGGGACGGGTTTTGAATGTTATTAGAATCTCTTTCGCGCCGTCGCCTCCAATTGGAAATCCCTTATTGTTTACTATACTGTCTCATTGCTGACAGAGTGAACACCACAGATTATTTAACTTTTGGTTAGATAAGTATTGTTGTTTTTTTTTCATTTAAATATAACTAAAGTTGCCAGCCAGGAGCCAGTTGTGGCACATGCGAGTGACTGTTGTGGGTTCAATTCCCACTCAAGGAAATGAAATATTTAATAATTTTTTTTCGTCGCTCTGGTGTCGGCGAAAAGTGAAGAATGGAATTTCTTAAGGTCCTGGTTAAGGCTCCTTCTGTCTCCCTATATGCAGGATACAAAGTAAAACTGAACAGAACCAAATTAGTTTATTACACAAAATTGTCAGAAATATAATATTTTTAATATTTTGTTTTATTAACTGTGAAAAAGGATGAATGAGATGGTTAAAACTCTACTATTTCCGTTCATCAAAATATTTATATCTTACGTCCAATCATTTATTTGTATGCTTGTTTATTATTTAAAAAACCGATGTATACGATTCATCAAATTATCTTAAAAACTGTTGCCTTAAAACATAAACGGCAACTGTTGAGTGACGTTGTCAACCCATCACGATGACATGTTAACAAACGCGAGCTGCCGACGCGACGGCCGCCAGGGCTCGACAAATAAACAAAATTTGTTTAAACTGAGACACTACACCATGTGCGCCTAAATTCAAATTAAAACAATAATGGAAAAATTCAAATTTCAATCTGCATTGTCAATTCGAAACCTGTAATTTATTGCAAAAATTACGCTCAACAGATTGCTTTTCATTAATTCACCCGAGTAAGTAATTCAATGTCATTTTTATGCGCGACAGACTTTTAGAGCGGGTCGAGAATAACTTTTAAACTAGAAACCGTCTGTTTATTTTTCTACTGAATGAGCGATCTATTTTTAATGTACTTCTCAGTAAATTGTAAGACAGGATTTTAAATAAAAGGGATCCATTATTAGAAGTAAACATTATGATGGCTTTGTTATTAACAAGATAATAGGTTATACGGTTGTAAGTTGTTTAATTCTTTTAAGGGACGTTATCATTTTAAAATTGTTGAGAACTGAAACATCTAGTGGTATAAATGTTGCCCGACAGTATCAGGTTCAAACGTTGCCCCGATGGTATCAGGTTCAAGTGTTGAAAGTAATGTTTGTAAAGGTGTCCTTAAGTTACCGGAAGATTTAAATTAAGCATAAAAAACTATTTTTAGTCTTTTCATTGTTATTTTTACATAAGATAGGGCCGTTTATGAAATAACAAAGCGGGCAAGTGGTAGCAACGGCCATTCTATTAATAATATAATATATTAAATGTATATAAACCTCCCTCTTGAATCACTATCTGTAAGTTTAAAATTAATATCCGTTGCGTAGTTGAAAACATGTATAGGAGAATGTGAGATTGATTAATATTTTATATAGATAAAGACGACTTCCTAGCACCTTACTTTTTTTATACATATTATGTGTGACCACAATAAAATGAAACAAATGTAAATTTAAACATATTTAATATGAAAAAGAATCGTTTTAATCTAAATCAAGTTATTAAAAATTTACATCAATTGTTCACTGGTCGCAAGAACCTTATCAATATTACTCATAAGTATTTTTTTAATAAACTATTATTTTAATAATAATCAAAAAATAAAAAAAAATACTTTTACAAACGCTACTACTAGTCCCAATCACTTTTTTAATATACCTTACCACCATATAAGTGTCACATTCTAATTTATTTGTCACATTTTACCGTTTCCATGAAAAATAAGCTGTCATGTTTTTCATAAAGCTATTTTCAATGACATTTCTTACTTCCGGAAACCTGTAAAAAATATATTTTTTGGAACTATATTAATAAGTTAAACGTTTATGTGGTAATCCTTCCGATGACAAAAATGTTAATTATCGCCTTAATTTAAACGGTATTAATAAATTCAAAAGCGTTTCCACGGACGGCGCGTCTTGGCGCACAGCCAATATCCACAACTTTCTCTTACATTCGGCGGCTTCTCTTTCACTCATGAAAACATATCTCATTCAAGAGTAAATAGACAATATATTGACGCCTTTCAAGAGATTTTAAATTCCATAAGACGAATACCAACTGTTGGCCGGATATACATTATGATCTAAGTTGTAGTATTATATTATATTCATTTCACTACAACACTAAAAAGACGTTTAAGTAAGATTTAACTATTAGTAGAATAAGAATATTCTGATGTCATCGTGGCACAGTAGCGTATCTCATAGTGTCATGTGAGGGTTATTGTCTGTATTTAAAAAAATATTCTGTTATTATTTATGTAGATTATGTCTAGATACTCCATTAAAAGCGAAAAATACATTAATTGTTTCAATTCTATTTATTATTTTTTCTAATACACCGCTACATACCCATATACTTTTTCAACTTATAACATAAAGCAGCAGCAGCTTATGTAGCGTTTTCAGATCCATCATAGACAGTACAATTTCATATTCCATTATTACTAGGTTTATTCGCGTTCAACACAGCACGTCTTATTATCTATCAAATAATAATAAATCCAACATCACAAATAATAAAAACACCGGTTAAGTTCGAGTCGGACTCGCCCACCAAGACTTACGTACAAATTTTAGGATTATAAATTAACGGAAAGTATACTTGCACTCATATTATATGAAATTAACTACAAATTGTAGTTTGTAATTTTTTTTCTATGAAATACCTATAAATTTCCACTTTACGGATTTTTTTCTTCATTTGTATTCTGTAGTTCTCACTTCATGCCAAATTTCTTAACTGTAGGCTCACGAGAAGTAAGTACCCTATAGGTTTTGATTACGCGGTGAATTTCGTACAAAATGCAGATTTCAGCTTGATACCTCCACGTGATCTGGAGATAAATGGTATTGATGACATACAAACAACAAAACGATCGTATAAAAATTTCGTTTTTGTCTTCTGAGGTACGGAATCCTAAAAAAGGTATTTAAAAATCAACAACTTATACTTTATTAATAAGTAAATGATTCATGATCATACACCATCCATAACCACTCGTTATATATTTTAATAAGTCATTCATAGTGCGACAAGGCTAATTAGAACATGATAAATGAAACATAATATGTACTTTTAGCCATTATAATAGGTTGTAATGTATGAACGCTATATAAAATCACGGTAACATTTATTATATGAATAATCAAATTAAACATTTGGTGAATGATGGACGATCCCAATATAATGGTATACATTTACAGAATTGTTCTGTTTCAGCATATGTTGAAATATATGTGATATTGTCGAGCATTTACATATGCGTTGTGGGTGAAATGGTAAATTTTTCATTATTTAATTAATTAGTATGATCAAATTGGCCACAAACGATTACGTTTTGTTTTGTTTATACATTGAGTTTTGTTTATTATACTCCATACTGTTAGAAAAGGTAAACATGCTATGTTTTTATTTTATTCAAATATGGTCTACTTAAGAAAGTAATGCTGCAGGGTAAACTGTTCTAAATATGAAAATATATGATTTAAAATGCAGTAATAAAAATCGTCTTCCATTTTTATTCTTTTTCAAATGGTAAAAAAATATTTATATTATTCAGATTAGGTAAAAAATCTATACTATTTTCTATACTCTACATATCCGAAATAGTATAGATTTTTTTAAACCAACAATTGAGGTTTTAACAATATTTTTAAAATTGAAACCAAATTGATTGAAATAAAAATTGACACAAAAACGGTACTGCGAATCGGAAACACGATGCCGACCGGAAATTGCGTAGTTGCAAATTGAATTTCCACCTTCGGCCACCTAATAAATCTGACGCAGGATAAGGTGTTTACTTTAAAATAAAACGTATTTGCATAAAAATATGTAAATATTGGTATATATTTTGATAATAAGTACTTGACGGGATATATAAATATATATATACTCTTTCAATTGATTTTTAAATAAGAAGAAAGCGTAACTTTCCTGTATACTGGTCCCTATAAATACTGTATAGTATTATATAATATAGTTATTTTTTTCTGTACTTTGAAAAGTTCCGGAGCCGAATAAAAACGTTGAAATTTCGACCTCCACATATTTTCAACGGAAGAACGCAAGAAGCATATTGCTTAGAATTCCAAAACCACAATAATTTAGGGTACGAATGTAACATATTACACTAAATTCTTTCTGTCTTATATCTACCTATTGGATTGAAGTGAAAATCTAAATAAGAGAGCGTTTAGTTACGCAATCTCCGTCCTGCGATAATAAAAGGAGTATCACGTGCAAGTATCCAACAAAGCGCCCGCGCCCATTGCGCTGGGTAATTCGATATCCTCGGGTTGAATGATCCCATATCAACGAAGAAGCTTGATTCAGCTCTCGTCGCGACAAAAGCGGAGTGCACTTGAGCGTAAATAAAAAGTTGAGCGTCACTGTAACGACAGTAGACTATAACGTGAGACAATGTGTTCGCGGGACGCCGCAAATCTACGTGGCGTGTCGTGGCCACCTTAATCATTTTCTCTTTCAATCATTCTTTCTTTTTAATTTAATGATAGATTTAGTTGGTTTAAATTTAAGTTGTCTTTAATTTTATATAATAAGAAAATAATATAATGAGACGCTTGATATAAAAGACAAATTCAATACTGTTCGTGATACCAACTGTAATAAAAGTGTCATGAATCATAGTCATACTATTCAATTGTATTTATTTGTTTTAATAGTTCAATTTAGAACACAATGGGTGCACCATACAACTATTAACAAGCTTTTAAGTATCGACATTTTTTAAAACATATAAACAAACTACCAATTCCACCAATTAAATTAAATTAGATTCATTTAAATAAAATTAAATTTGGTATAAATAAAAATATTATCAAATACCATTAAATTCAATATCAAAATAACCTTTATTATATATAAACTATATATAATAAAACATACTGGTACACAAACTGCGTCCATCTCAGGTTTTAAATTTCAGCATATTAAATTTTAATGAACGCCATCGACTGCGGCCATTGTTATAAACACCGCTGCTGTAATTTACATGGCAGCTATCGCATTAACGATGACTGAGCGGTTTCTCTTAATTATCATTTTGCACGGTTCGTCAACTACACGCGGGGCCCCGTTTGACGGTGTGTCCGGACCCGGCCATTATATTTGTGAAGCTTTGGAGGTTTGATTAATAGCAAATTGAATTGTCTATCTGTAATAGTGAATTTGAAAAGTATTGGTTTGAATTACGAGAAAAAGAAAGCCAAATGGCTTCAATATTTCGTAAATTAATCTGTATCGTCCAACTATTTCTATTTTATTTACAATTTGAACAACGATTGAAACATGAAGAAATATGTAATTGAGATGCTAGTAATAAAAATGATTTATCTAATTGCAAAATACAAGATAGAAAAAGAAATACTTTTTTAAAGTATTTTTACTTACATCAAATGAGAAGAAAATATATTTATCAAATATTTTGATGTGTAATCTTAACTATTAATTTAGCTTGTAACTATTTATTCAATACTTTTTAATTAAATAAAAACACAATAAAAATAGTCTTGTACAACATTTTAGTTTTGCTCTCAAGAAAAGTCACTAACGAATAAATTAAGCTTAAATATCACGTTTACTTTTAACTATCTATGATTTAAAGGAAAAATGTACGTTTTGCCAATGTGTTGACCTATAATACACATCATCCTTTCCCCACTTGTGGCTGAATGCTGAAGGCATTACTTGTTGAGTAACGGAACTCAACGCCACGTTTTGCCTCTTTACCAGAGCGAGTGAATGAAAATATAAAATATTCCATTACCTCGAGTGGGAATCAGAACCCACAACCTGTCATATTATCATTTTACTTACTATTTTATAAAATAAAGTCTACCTAATAACAATAAGTGCAATGAAGTTTCTTAGATTCAGTTGTCTGGAAGAGATTACTTTTAGTGATAGGTAAGGCTGCGTTTTCGCGTTTCATGTTTTTTAAATTCTTGTAAATTATATATTTGTAAAGTTAAATAGAATTTTAATGTTTTTCTATGTTACATAATTCTAAAAATCTTGTATATAGACTTGTATATACCAAAATGTAATTATGTTCAAATAATGTTCATCGGTCGGTCACAATAAATTTAACTGTATTAATAAAAAAATCACAGTAAAAACGACTTGGCTTGGCTTTACCTAGAGATTTCATAACTTTTTATAGAGAAACAAAAAGCTTAATCGAAACTTGACTGGTTTTTTACATGATGTCTTTGGTGGTATCCTATTTATGAAATAAATATAATTCCTAACCTCATTAAGTTATATTTACTATGGATATGTTGCAGGAACGACGCCTTACAAAATATAGCTAACAGAAATAAAATAACAGACAACGGCGAACCTTTGTTGAAGTAATAACACAAGATAAACAATATAGATAGTACCGTCACTTTTCTATTATGAACTCTATTCGTATTGTGTAAAGATTGAAAATCTTTTACATTTGTATCGCTACCTACACCCATATGATGGTACGGAATGGAAACCCTTAGAGCAATTCTTGTATTATTCTCTTAACAATAGTAATTTGAGACAATATTGAGTGTATCGATATTTGATCTCACCAAATCTTTATCTAAAGAAGCCGAACAAATCGTAAATAATATACATTAATTAAGTAAATAAAAGCGTAACTTACCCAATTTCACCTTTTATATAGTATAGTTTTTTATTAAGATTTTATCATTGAAATGATTATTTCTTATAAGCTTGTTTTGGCCAATTACTTTTTAAAAAGTTTTTGAAAGTTGAGTTGAATAGCAAAAATATGTGTATTAAGAGAATATGACTGAAAAATAAATTTACTTGCTCTACTAACTCTACTTCTTATTTTAATACAAAAATAAATATATTCTACAATAACAGTTAAATTTCATCCACAAACCGTATTCTTCCACAGCCATCTGTGCAGGACTCATATCAAAATAATAAAGCAGACATAACTCTCGGGAACCTGTAATGAAACTGCACGAATCAGGGCCCAGCACAAACACTCCACGAGCCAAAACAACTTACGCCTGAACGTACAAAACTTTCATCAACAACTTTTTTGTTTACAAAAACAGATCCGCTATACAAAGAAATATTGCAGTTGGATCCTACGTAAAATCTCATAGCAGTATATCAAGTTAAAAGCCCACTTCTTTTTATTTATATTCTAAAATCTACTGAAATTGAATTCTATATTAGCTGTATCGTTATTTGAATATATTAATTGTTCTCTATTTTTGTATAAGTATATCTACGTAATTTACACACTTTGTCAAAATATTACAATTTTATTATAATTATCAAGTCGTAGGGAAGTGAGGTATGGAGTCTCTTAGCAATAGGCCCCCAGGTTCTCTATACCTACCAACGATACAGCGTAGAGCTAAAAAAAGAAACAAAATTAACCATAAACTGTTTTAGTAATAAAAATTTAAATTTTTATATTCAAGCATTTTTCACTATTACAAGGCATACAGAGACAACGAAGTGATTAGTCACTTCTATAATACGCTACAATAGCTAGTCTAAATCAATTTATAGCACACATGTGAAATACTTTAGTCACACATACTTTAGTCGTTATAAAAACGTTGTACAAAGCATGCAAAATTCACGATACCAATTTTAGTACACGTAAAATTTTCAAACAAACAAAAAAAAAATACACCACCGCCTTAAAGTTTCGTCGAGTAGGAACACGCTGCAGCCCCTGAATTCTTCGTACAATAGGTACGTCATTGTTGTAAACATAATACCCGACATTAGCATTTTATACCGCGATTCACGTCATTGATGACAATTTATTATTATATCTACAACCAACTATGTATACAGTATAATTAATCCCTCGTTTTTTACACCAACAATACATGGTTTAGTTTTGTTCGAGAGTTTGTTTTGCGCGGGGACATCTGCCGGCGGCTATTGTTGAACGCTATCTTCAGGTAAGCCAGATAATACAAATTGTCTCCAGGGTTGACGTTTTACATCAAAAGTAAGGCACATCACATTACTTTGGTGCAGTCGAGTGCTTTGATAACGTTTGTGTGTTTAGGTATCTTGTATTTGGACATATTCTTCTATAAAATATCTTGAATGTGACGCATCAACAGTATTTTTTCGATTGTTGGTACGATATTGACTCCCGACAATAGAATTTACAATGGACTCATCTAGAACTTTCTAGTGTTTGAGTTAAATATAACTAGCGTGCTCTAAATTAGATTTTGGATCCTGATAGTAGATAGCGAACAAACGTATTCATCGATCAGTAAACAAAGAATTTATCGATGTCGTATAATTTTATGATCTAAACAAAGGCTCGTCAAGAGTCATTCTCCCCTCTCCTCCCTCGCGCCCCCCCAGTCGATATGTCCGCCGCGTTGCACTTGTTACCACCATATGTCTACACGTGCGTTTGTTTATGTTCACAATGTTTGCTGTAAGCCTTTCAGTGTTAAACAAATCTTCGGAATCGATTACTGTACACACAACTGTGTTGGCTCAAAAATCTAAAATTTACTTTGTTTCAGTTGATGGAGTTAGAATAAAAAATATTTTTACTATCGTTACATAGCGGTTTCATTTGATTTGTTTCCGTTTTCAATAAGCAATTAGACCACCTGCGGTAAGTTTGTCAGCTGTTGCTAAATATCAAAGTTTGTATAATAGCACCACTGGTGACATTTTCAACATTTTTTTAAACCTGTCCTAAGGCGGCATAAAAATCAATTGGTCAAAGTCGCTTCATCCATTCATACATCAACGCATGAGGCTTTCGAATGCTATTGTCATGTCAGACCCCCTTAGTGCAGTACCGACATGGTTCCGCCTGTTAATTCCTAAGATAATATATTAGGAATTTAGTTTTGTTGTAACTTAGGTTTTTTTTTCATCTTCACGGGCTACAGTCCCACATATAGCAAGATAGGATGGAACCTAGTGTTGAAGACATTTCGTTCTCCATTTTTCGCCAAATTTTTGAGGCATTGCGTGTTGAGTGGTGGAACTCAACGCCGAGCTTTGCTATTCTTAGGTACTTTACAAATTCTTAATAGATGTTGATAATCGGAAGATAAAATCATAAACACCGTTTAGGTCAGTGACGACGTTTTAAGTCATAAAACTAAATTGCGGACGTCCTGAGGAAAGTAGAACGAGAGATGCAATCCGAGTTTGCAAACAAGGGAAGTTACGGCGCGGCGGTGAGGTGGGGCGGCACCACGCGCCCCCCGCGTGGTGCGGGGGGCGGCTCAGCAAATAGGTACCGGCCGCTACGATAAGACGTCGTCTCTCGTGACGTCTACTTAAACACAGGACAGACAAAAAAAACGCTTACAGATTAAATCTTTTGTTTGTTTAATTCTCCTTGTGCTTTTTAGCAAAATTAAAAAAAATCACTAAGGAACGATTATGTATCTCTGATTTTAAATTGGTTTGTAATACTGATTTAGTTTCATCTTATAACTAAAGTACTTCGGATTATGAAGCTTTCAAATCTAGAGTTGGTTTTTCCGCGTGATGGCGTTATGACGGTTTTCCTTGTATATTCAAATAGTCAGAATGCGGTTCCGGTTAAATATTAAAACATACTAGTTGTGCTCAGCTCAAAGGATAGTTCAGAACTAGCTTCTATTTTATCTCACACTATTGCTCTGCACTTGGTATAATCTTTCGCGTTCGTTTTTATCATGATTAATAGTTGGTAATTTCTGTGCTATTCAAAATAAACTTACAGGTGAACCAACTGAAGGCTACTTACTAAATTATATAAGAATAATACTATACATATAGTAGTTTTTTCATAGAGCAACATAAACCTACTTAGAGGCCAGTCGGGGCGCAGGGGCACAAAGTGTAATTTTAAAATCGTCTGGTTGTGGGTTCGATCCCCACTCGAGGAAATGAAATATTTATTTACATTTATATGTTATTTTTTTCGCCCTGGTGTCGAGGCAAAGCGCGGCGTTGAGTTCCGCCACTCAACACAAAATGCCTCCAGAACTTTGCGGAAAGTGGTGAATGGAGTGGCTTAACACTAGGTACCCTCTGCCTACCCTGCTGTGGGCGAGATACAGCGTGAATCTGATAGATAAAACATAAACTTACATCCAAATCATCCTAATTAAAAAAATTGTTTTACGATTTTTCGCGCGTTTTTTATTCACTAATGAAGTAATGAGCAGTTTGTCATATTTAATATATTAAATAACAAAAGAATTATTTCATAATGTAATCAGTAATTGCTTTAACGAGTCCGCCTTTAATTTGTTAGGCGTTTTAAACGGCTTTACGCATTTGAATCGCAAATTTCTTAGAACATTTCGAGAGGGTCGCTGGCGTTCGAGGGCATTATCTCTTCATAAAACTCAAGATATCCGTTGTAATATGGTGCAATATTTTAAAATAAGGGCTAATACGATGTAACTCAAGTGACAAATTTTCATAAACATTACAGCTGAACAAAAGGCACAATTAGGTCTATTATATGATAAAATAAATAAGTAATTCCCTACAAAATACTTCCCTAGTACTTCCCTTCCATATTGTATGATGGAGGGGATGTAGGTACTGACGACATATATAACTCTACATGTCATTAACATATAACGGTTCTATATTTCACAAATGTAACTTAAAATACACATGTCGGTTTAAATAAATGAAAATAAAAAGGTCTAAGCCCCTTTGTAAATAATTAAATATACAATGAAAATGCGCTTCCTTTCAAACAAACATTTCAAAGACTATATCATTCTGAACCCTTAAAATAATTTACACTTAGGACTTAAGGGCTGTTTGATAAAATTAAAACGTTTTAGCTTCATAATTTCGTTTATAACACGAACTAGTTCAATATCACTGAGTAGTGCGCTAACATCGACGCGCCACTTTGTGTAACCTTAAAATAGATAAATTTTGTTATAAATATTAAAACAATTTAAGTTTATACTTACAGACGGCGTCTATGACGACTTGTTATATACATATATATATACATACATATATAAATAAATATAATAGATTTTTTATGAAATCGTATATTTAAAAAGTAAATGAATAAATAGTCAGATTTAAAATAAACATATAATCGTTTATCTGCAGTGCTCATTATCTATGCAGATATAGTCAAAGAGGAAAGACTAAGTTCGCGGAACACAGGAAGCATCGAGTCGGGCGGCAATCGGTCGCACATCCGTGACGTCACTTTGTCGATCGCATTTACCACTTCAATCGTTGTGTACATTAAAGATTGCCCTCTAAGCCATTTTATATGTTTACCTACATACGTACGTGCGTATAACAAATGAACGCTTATATTTTTTACGTTTTGTGGTAAATGATTGAATTTTTGTGTTAATATTTTTTATAACTTTATACCATTCCACTATAAAATTGCTGATTTGCAATTTCATGATCCTTTGACGTAAGCCAACGTTTTTTTATGATCGCTGATTTAGTAAAAGTAATATAAATGCAAAAAGCGAAAACTGAATTTTCATCAACGGCTTAATTTTGTTGACATACATGGCGTATAACAGAGTTGATGTCGGCAACCCTTTACTTTAGTCCCCGAAGGCGTGGCTCTCGTGGAACAAACAAACGGAAGCGAAATTGAGAGGAGCGCCCGGAACTGGCGGTATACCTTTTCATTATAGAATCCCTTTTTAATTACCAAGGCACAAATAAAAATTGTACTTTTTTTTATTTCAAGTAGGCGTAATTGAAAAGGAAATTGCCGGGCCACGCGGCCGCGCGCGGCGTCGGATGAAACTTTAATATAATGCATAGAGCTCTTTGATCTTCGCATTTTCGCTGCTATTAAATCACTGGAATAACGTTATACATGAAATGAATAAAAACATAGACTCGCTCATTCAAAGTAACACACAACCCAGCGGTTAACCAAACAACCTAATGTTTTAACATGAAAATGTCCGCAATAAATGTCAGTCAAATAGAATGTTAAAAATAAGAATTCGTTTATACGCGTAAAGACTCTTTACAAGAGAAAACGTAGAACCTAAGAAGCGCCATAAATTACGTGTGAAATAATAAAAGGAGGAAAATCTTTCATCCACAAGCGTTTTACAAAGAGACACCCCTGTGCCAACGCAGATAAATGTCGCTTATAGAGCGATCCACTGTCGCTGAAACGTGTCTCTAACAAAAACTCGTGTTGATTCCATTTTATAAAGATATAAAATGCAAATGATTTTTAACAACGAAAATAAAATGTGGTCAACAATGTGTATAAAAAACACGAATAGCAGAATATTAAAACTGTTGGTTTACTTTTGTTCTTTTCAAGTAATATAATAACTTTTATTTAATGTTGTTTTTGTAATGTTTACTGAGAATGTTATTGCCATCATCAATTTAATTAAAGCCGTCGTGGCGCAGGAGCACGAGAATGTGACTGTGATATGCTATGTTTCAATCTCCATTCGGGGTATGAATTATTAATTAATAATTTTCATTTCTTCGCTTTGGCACTAAGGCAAAAGTCCAACGTTGAGTTCCGTCACTCAACATACATTGCCTCGAAAAATTCAGCTAATGGGGAACGAAGTGTCTTAACCCTCTGCCTACCCTGCTATAAGCAGCATACAGCGTGAAGCTGTTTTTTTTTTAAATGGACATTTTATATGAATAAGTAACAAAGTACAAACATTGTTCAAATTTATTTTAAAATATTATGCATTCATTCACTTCATTAATTTACTTAGTACTCTATATAATTATTTAGTTATCAACTATCACCGTAGCGCAGTTGAATCGAAAGCGAGGTTTGTGAACAACCCGAGCGAATAAGCCCGAGGAAATATTTATACTTGCATTATACAGGTTATTTCGACTTGATCAAACAAAACGCCATTTGGAGCTTTACCACTCAGCGTGCAACGTAAATGTGGAGTACCTGTACGTGGAACCAAAAAAACAAAGAGATATATCACTTCCTTTCTACTCTTCAAATTACAATGAAACCCGAAGGACAAAAAAATGAGTTACTTTCTTTCTACTCCAACTTGTAAATTACAAAATTTTCACAATGGTTCAAAACACAACGAAAAAATATATAATATGTTTAATACGTAAAAAAAACAACGAAAAAATGGTTCAATATAGAAATCTACCTCTGATCATTGATTATGAAAGTATTCGTGTTTTAGCTGATAAAAAGAACAGTAGTGGCTCGATAAAGGTAAGACACACGGTCAAAGGGAAGATAATAAAGCGTTGTATTTTCATTCTAATCCGTAGTCGAGTCGGGATGAGTCGGGGGATTTGGGAAGGGAGGCTCGATATCTAAAATTACAAGCCTTTAGAGTGCCTATTTCGAGGTGCGCTCTCAGTTCCTTTATGTTCAACTGCCAGTTTCAGACGAGGCCCCATTGAAACTATTCTATGTTCGTGTAATGATTAACGGTTGTACAAACTCAAATAATAACTGAGTGCTTAATAATAATAATAAGTAATATATCTCCTGCAGCTTTAGTCAGCCTTTATTTAAGATTACAAGAAAAAAAAATGAAATAGACATTTGCGTACACCTCTATCCTTTAAGTAAGTATTCATGCAAAGCCAATAAATTAATAACGTCTCGTGTATTTGGTGAATAGAAAGAAGAATAACAATCAACTTTTTTTAGCCTCACGTTTTATGTCTCACATAGCAGTGCAGGCAGAATAAAACCTGACAACTTAATGCTAAGAGACTCCTTTCCCATTAATACACTCCCATTCCCCATTGTAGTACTCGTTTCGCCATCTTATTTTCATTTCGTATTAAACGTGTATATAACGGGGATAATTTTCTTTCACTTATATTATTTGTTAAGGCACATACGCTTATATTATTTCATTATTTCATCAGCTTTATGGAAGAGCCATAACCTCAGTATCTGATACCACGGGGTTATTAGGCGTGGTCGTGCGGTCGCGTGCCAATCCAACATAAGACCGCCCGACTTTATCACTCGCTGAAACCTTATCAAGAGGCACCGGGGTTAATGTTACATGCACATCTGCGACGTAATCATGTGTAAAATATTATACTGGCGAAGCACTCAAAGGCGTTTTGAAATTTAAACTGGAGTTATATTGCATTAAATGTAAATTATATGTAATGTAGTTTTTTTTTGGACAGAGAGAATCTGGGAACCTAGTATTAAGATACTCTAGTACCATTAAGGCACTTCCTTTCTGCATTTTTCACTTAATTCTAGAGGTATTGCGTGTTGTGGACTCTACTCCGCTCTTTGCATGGACACCAGAGCGAAAGAAACTAAAATATTCAATATTTAAATACCTTGATTGGGAATCGAATTCATAGTTTGTCGCATTTACAGTCAAACGCTTACGCTTCTGTGCCATGCCACACTATTATAAATTGGCATATAAATTGTATTTGTTTATAAGTCATTAATAGTTTAAGCTAATGTTACAAATTAATAAATTGAATTCACAACTTGTACCTACTGCTACTATTTTAAATCAAACACAGTATATTTTATTCACCTAATGCCTAAACAAAAACTGAAATATTTTAATAGATTTAAACTCTATAAATAGTTAAATATTTTCTCAATTTCTCGGTCTTCCATCCACACCATCTGGATACTTGGCACTTCAATACCTATGCGGTTTCTTAACGCGGTTCAATAACTTCCTTCCAACCCTAACTATGGAATGGATGACCTGCAGCAGGGAATGGACGACCTGCTATTTCCAGGTCGATACGACATGAGTACCTTCAAAAAGCGTGTTTATCTCCATCTTAAGGACCGGTAACGCACCTCCAACTCTTCTGGTGCTATACGGGATCGTGGGCGGCACTGATTACTTAACGCCAGGTGACTCGTGAAAAAAAAATTATAAAATTTACTTACGTATATGTGCAAAACTAAATAAAGAAATACATTAAAAAATCATAAAAGAAATTAGAAATGAATGAATACCATAGAATGTTTTTTTACATCCAATAAAAGTATGCAAGCCGAAGCGATCCATTCGTTTGTACGTAAGAATCACTCGTACATTGTGTTGCGACGGGAACTGATGTCTATCGGTATTGTAACACATGATGCGGCTCCGATATATGTCACGAGGGAAGGCTGGTACAGAACCGGCTATTATTTTATACGACAGAACAAAATTTATAGCTCTCTTCTTGTCTTTCCCTGACAATACAGGTAGTGTAATCTGAATAAAATGTTAATATGATATCATTTGTAATTGTTTTAGTAACAAAGTTGTTTTGGTTCAATAATATAATGTTTATATTTTCATTTTTAACAACTTAATAGAACTAAAAACATTTTTTATTTTAAAATTGTTGTTTGCTTGTCTGTGCGTTCGTGCCGTACTATATGATTTAAATGCAGTTACGCTATTGTGTTCTTATTGTATTTATAAGTTTCCCTTAACATTTTATTTCAATATATTATTTTATCAATAAAAAAGTTAACCACCTTAAAGAATTTTGTTCAATAAAATTGCTAAAAATAACCGTTTCTTGAATTGTCTGAAACTTTATTTTTAAATATAAATACCATATAAACATGGTTTTGAAAAGGATATTAGTATTTGAAAACAAAATTAATGCAAATTAGTCATTTAATGCAATGCAAGCGGGCGAAGCCGCGAATGGTTAGCTAGTATATAGTACGTATACTATACAAGAGATATTATGCATTTTTCATATGAAACGTAACTAGTGATGCGTGAAAAATGGAGGAAACGCGAGCAACGTAGACGCGCGTGTCTTTTAATGACATCGTCGATATCTCACACCGAGAGGGTGACTTACACCCTCCTTTTTTTATTATTTCGAATTCACCTTTTATGTCACAATGCAAGTTTTATAGCATCTATGAATTTTTTCGTACAATTAACTCTCACCCTCCCGCTGTAAATGAATACTTGATAACCGCCTGTTAAACTTTTTGTAACCGTAAATGATGTAATTAGTAACACGCAGCGACCGGCTAGTGCCGTTTCTGTGATTTAAATTATTAACTTTGTGAATATTGTGTGTAATATGTATGTATGTATGTAGAAATCTAATAGACGAGGGAAGCGTGTAGTTCCCTAAATTACCCCTATTCAGGGACAATTACAGACTGCGTCTAGGCGTTCCTCTAATAACTACTATCTTTTAAAGTTTTAATTGCTATCTATTATCTTTTAGATTTTTTACTTGCGAGGTATTGAGTACCTCCACTCAACATTCAATGCTTTCTGAATTTGAAGAAAAATGGGAAACGGAAGTGTCTTAATGGAAATGGAGTCCACCTTGCTTTTTTCTTTTAGTTTTACTCTGTATCCCGCGGAATACAGAGTGAAACTAAAATGAAAAATAATACCCCTGTGTGTATTATTAATATATATTTTTATTACATAAAATATAAACAAAACGTTATTGTTATACCGTTAGCCTTATAAAAGCTAGTTAGTGACGAATGATAGTATCGACAATGTAATTGCGTGTCGAAGTCTAAAAGCATACACGTGTTGCCGCAGCCCGCGATCTGATAGTCCATTGTCTACGCTTTATCTCAGCAACCTGTATACAATAAATCGTGTTTGTAGTATTGTGTGGAACTAAGTGATATACTCTGGCACCGAGGTGCGTGAAATATCGTCCCGGAACGTTATTAGAGCGTAGGAAACCCAATGGGGCCAAACGTGGCGCAGGGGCACAAGCGTGTAACTGTAAACGAGAAAGATTTTGGGTTCGATTCTCATTCGAATAATTGAAATATTGATTATTTTCATTTTCTCGTCCTGATTTCGAGGCAAAGCCCGACGTTGAGTTAACGCCACTCCACGAGCAATGCCTCCAGAATTTATAGGAAACTGGGAAGCGGAGTGCCTTTAAACTAGGTTCCCTCTGCCTGCTCTTCTACATGCGGGTAACAGCGGGAAGGTAAAAAAAATCCAATCGATTGGCATTCTCAGGCAGTTCAAACGAGGTTGTTTGCAAGTCGGTAAGAGTTTGTTCAAAGAAAACCACTTTTACTCAATCTAAACACATACTCGTATAAAGATTACGCGAGTGGCTTTTAGATTGTTCTTAACAGATAACTCATTTAGTGGTAATATAATTTGGATCTCTCAACTCACTGTAGGTAAAAGGAAAATTGGTGATTAATTGATTTATGGTTTGATGGTTTAAACAAATACAAAAACATAGGTACTATATATGTTTTTTTGTTTATTTTTTTCAGTTTCACGCTGTATCCCGCACACAGTAGAGAAAGCAGAGGGGACCTAGTGTTAACATATTTCGTTCCACATTTTCCACCAAATTCTGGTGGCAATGCTTGTTAAGTTGCGGAATTCAACGTCGCGCTTCACAACGGAGCGAAGGAATGAAAATATAAATTTAAATAAATATGTCATTTCCTCGGGTAGAGATTGAACCTACAAACAGTCGCGTTTAGTCACCTCCCTGCGCCATGACTGGCCTCAAATTAATATTAAAAAACTTATTATCATTTTCATGTGTACAATATTTATAGCATATTTACGGTAACGCTATATTTAGTGATAGATAAATATAAAATAATAAAAATCATATTATAAACATAATATCCTTTTAAAACCCCCTCAGACTTTCTTTCTGCGTTATCACACTAAGGACCTGGTGCAGTGGAGCGCGACGTACTCCTCGGATACGCCACGCGTCCATTACGTGCTCGAATGCCCATCGCTGCCTATTATATCGTCCTGGAGGCATTAATTAGGTGTCTCGCTATAATTGCCTTATCGGCTCATCTATAATAACCATTTATATTTAATATAATACATCAATATTTGATCTTGTTTCTATATTTATATATAAGAAAGGTTTTTATATTATTTTTAAACTGTTATTCCACACTTAGAAAAGAAAACTACTTATTTAGAAAACGTATAAAAATTTAACGCGGCGCGGTAAATTTAAGGCGCGGAGGGCGGACGCGCGGGCTTTTATATTATTAATTTGGTTGTTCGGTAAATGAATATGAAAATGAGTATATTCTGCCGTATGCAGCAGGGTAGCCAGATGGAATCTAGTGTTCAGACACTCCGATCCCCACTTCCCACTGAGTTTTCGAGGCATAGCGTGTCGAGTGGTGAAACTCATCGACGCGCTTTGCTTTGTTACCAGAGCGAAAAAATGAAACTATTAATAAATAATAATTAATTTTCACATGTGAGGAACGGACCCACAACCGTCACGTTTACAGTGACATGTCTGTGCTAGAACATCCTCAATGTCATTCCATTTATTTTGAAATGATTATACACAAATATATAATATGATCTAAGGCCTTTTTCTACAAATAGAAAAAAAATTAAACCTACTGTCTTAATAACAAACACAATGTGATGTTTTTTTCTTTCTCATCCAAGCATAATATGAAGGTATAGGTAGACCTTATTAGTTGTGTATTTGTCGAAGTCAACAGGAGCGTTTCCACGACGACGCCATATTTGAAATTAGGGTTGAAACATCACGTCTTATATTACAATCCTATTATTTAATTTATAAATTGTAAATAGCTAAATTAAAATTGTATTTAATTGACGTAGTTTTATTTACACCTACTTGTAATTTCGTTATATTATACGCAAGTCCCTTGTTGCGAGATTGATCTCGTATTTATTTATTACTGAAGCAAATTTAATTACACTCTCAATCGTCACTTTCATTTTAATTGTAATAATTATTATAACGACAGTAATTTTACACAATTAATTATCGAGAACCCTATCGGCCACACACTTGCTATTGTCCGCCGTTTCTTATTTCTCCATCTCCGCTGTTCACGCTCCACGATAATGGGAATATTTGAAATTGCAACAACATACGGACCCGCTTTACCGATGCAATGGCGGCCGCTGAAAAATTTGCTCGTTTTGTATGTCTCTTTATAATGAAGGAATTTTAAAGTCTCTATTGTTTATCATTGTTAAAGAAATGGATGTTTATTTTTACTGCTCTTTTTATTTGTGATTTTAAGTATTATATTTATATTTTATTTATTGTTATGATACATTCATCTCGTCTATTTTAAAAAGTAAATACATGTCCTATCTTTACTAACGGAAATGATATTACATCTGATGATTTCTATGAAATAATAGATATACATGTATTCCGAAAAGGAATCGAACTAACGACCTCCGTGTCTTAGACATAAAAAAATATGTATCCAGTAAGTTAACAATGTATTGTATTCAATTTTAATTGTTTATATTCAAGAATATTAAATTAGACGAAGCGCATTGATTCTCATCACATATAAGTCTGCATAAAACATACATCTTTTGTGCCTTTTATAGCAAACAAAAGAAATGTATGTGTAAAGTTAATTGATCATACATATTTAAAATGATTAACGAAGCCACCTGTCCTTTGTTCGAGGAAGTCATTGGAAGTCGGAAACGGAAGCGCACGCGTCTACCATCTGCCCTCTATGACCTATACATCCTCAATAAACCTTTAAAGTGTTGAAACTTTAGGATATATGTAGAGGGCTTCATCCAAAAAATAATAATATTGAATACTCATATTGTCTAATTACCAAAGATAAATAAAGGTAAATAATACGGGTTATTATTTACCTTTATTAAGTAAAATAAAATTAAGTATATTTCTATTATAGTAATTTTTAAATTCTCCTCGAGAAATTCGAGAATCGCTGTCTCACTGACCCATAACATCCCTACAAAAATATTAAGATATCAATATTTCTTCAAATATCATAACCAAAAATCATAAAAAAAACTTTAATAGTCTTGAATTTTGTCTTGTCGTCAGGTCCAGCGTTTCACCTTCAAAGCCCAGAATACTTACTTATGTTGGGATTGCGTATAAGCATATACATACTTGTTGTATCTATATATACTGTTATAATACAAAAGGAATAAATTTTACATTTTTAAATATAAAATATATAAAAAATACATTTAAAAATATTAAAAAATATTCTTCCGACGATGGGACAAGGATCCAAGCCAGACAGAGGAACCTCCTCACAATACGCGCCGTCAAGATTGCCTTCTGTATCCGGTTCTTGATCCAACAGCGAAGCGATAAGATGGCCTCTTAAGATAATTAACAAAGATTGGCCACAATAATTTTTAACATTTCTTAATTTATAATGAAAATGTACTATGTAATGTGTAGCCAGTAATGGCGCAGGGGCATAAGCTACGCCTGTAAAACCGACTGGTTCGATCCTCACGCGAGGAAATGAAATATTTATTTAAATTTATATTTTCATTTCTTCGCTCTAGAGTCGAGGCAAAACGTGGCGTTGAGTTTCGCCACTTCAAGAGAGAGGCCTCCAGAACTCAACGGAAAATGAGGAACAGAGTTTCTTAAGACTAGGTTCCCTCTGCCTACCTAGCTTGTGCGGGATAAACAAGCTGATTTATTTGTTTTTAGTTATTTATTTATGTACAAACGCAGATTTATTGTAGAGATGGCTGTACAATAGCCAGCAATAGTTTATTTCTGTGCCATTGTCTTACTGATACGACTATTATGGTAGACCTGAACGCTATGTATCCAGCCATGTTGTTGGATAGGTTTCAAACATTCTCATTAGTAGAGAAGCCTATCCCGCTATGAGATATAGGGACGGCTTTAAAACTCCCAACGAAGCTGCACTATAGTGTTTCAATGCAAATGAGATTTGAATTTTGGAGCAGGGCTTTTCTTTATATGGAATTAATTATATTAAGCTTATAATGTTTTATTGTTTATATGTTTACAAAGACAACTAAATTTATTATTTTCATAACTGAAGTAGTATAATAAAACCTTAGCTAAAGTTTGTTCGATGCAAAATAAGGATTTATTTCTTTAGTTACATAACATTTTAGTAGCATAATAGTGCTCATGACGCCGTCGTGCTCAACCTACTGTACCTTTTCTGACAGACTGTATTCTCTGAACTCTATTCATCTTTTACGTGCATAAAAAATTAGAAAAAAAAAACAATTGAGTGTGCCAAAAGAAATTGTTTTTGTATTGAAGGAGTTCAATTTAAAATTGAATTTATAAAATCTGTACTTGTTACGACTTAATTTAATATTAATCTATAAAATAATGTACACATTGAAAATTAAAGTGGAAATCAATTTAATTAAAATTTTGTCGAACATTAGTTCGAGTTACTTTAAATTGATATAGCTTTTTTATTTATGAATTAATTGAAATAAAACTTATACTAAATGTTTTAGTAACTTTGCTAAATATTTTAAAAATAATTGTTTTGGGTTCTATTTTTTTTGATAAATACTTCGAATATACCATCTATGCACATGTTTTTTCTGCATACATAGCACTAATTTATATCGTCGAATGCGTACGTACGGTGTTTCATTTGTATAAGCACACTGTGAGCCACCCGGTCACCTCCCAGTACACAGCGAGGATCGTTCAATACCTGTTCGTCGCCCAACTCTGTATGTATGCAAAGGCGCACGCGATGCGCCGCGCGTTCTCGTGAACTTCGAAAATTGACTATCAATGGAACTTCTCGTTTCCTTACTTTTACTCCAAACAAAACGAGCGAACTACAAGATATTGAACAATCTTTTTATAAAATCTATTATAATATCACAATATTGTTCTGTTTCTCTTTCATTCTATTTAACTTTGCTCTGACTTCGGTAAAGTCTACGCTTTTGTTATTAAATAAATCTTAAAATTCATGAGTTCTATGAATTTCCTTCAAGTATATGTGACGTTTTCAAACAACAGTTTCGCATTTTCACTCAATTTTCATATTAAAGTACAATATAAACCCACACAATAGTACTATAATTGCAGTAACTGGCAAATAAACAAATAGTTACAATAATAGAGGCAATTATAGATGGCATTCGACAAAGTGCACCGATTTGCATGCGACAGCGAGGCTCGTCTTTCTAGTACCATGATAATACCTGTCATTACAGGTAATCTCCCTGTTATTTCTTACATCAATTATTTGAAAAGCTTTTTATTAACGACCCACAGAATTAGAATTGAATTGGTTTTATCGGTATTTTCAAAGACTTTAATAACTTAATTGTAAATTCTTTTAATATCTAACCTTAATATTTGTTTTATGGTTACTTTTAATATGAAAATATTATTTAAAAAAACACATAGCTCTAATACCCATCGATTACAAATCAAATACCAAATCAAGTTTCGAATGTTCAATTCTCATTGTCTCGATACCTGGTGGGATTGTAGGATGGCCGATCAAACGGTAAATTCAGCACGTGCGGCCCGGCGAGCCGCACCGATTCGATTTGCTCCGTCGCGATAGTCACACATTCAGCTCCCGGCGGACCGTGTAAGTGCTGCATTCACTATCATTATTAATACCACTCCCCGTAACTCTGGACCCCCTTTGTGTTCACTTCATTCTCGAAGCGGCTTGGATTGCCCGTCGCGACCGACGCCTTGCCCAGAAGCAGCTATTCCATGTAATTTTTGGTTTTCCAATTGTAATTATCTATTGAAACGTGGATCCAAGGCAAGAGTTCAATTATCGCGCGACGCTCCATTGGATTGATTGATTGGTTTCGTCCATGTTTGTATCAATCAACTTGATAGACACACGACCTCATCGTTTCCTACACTGAATTACTAAATAAGTTTTGCATACTTGTGCTTTTGCATTGTATTGTGTTTTTTTTTTACTTTTTTTTATTTATTATTTTAAGTACGAATGAAGGAGGTATTAAATTATACGGTCAATGAATAGGAAATGTTGTTATAGGACTAATCGTTAGAAATTGAATTAGTAGATTATAGCCAGTCATTAGTGCAAAAGGATGACAAAGAGTGTAGTCAAATAAATTAAAATGCATATTTTATCATTATATATTTTTTAAATTTAATATTACACGGATATGGGTAAATATTTTAGAATTAGACAGAGGGAGCCGACTGTTAAGAAAACTCGTTCTACGCTACCCGCCAGATTTTCAATACATTACGTTCATATCCGAGCGACGAAATGAACACGTATCACTCGTACAGGGTCATGTATCACTGCACCACGACGGCCCTAACAGCAAAATTGTAATATAAGATTATTTCATAATATTATTTAGACGCTTCTTTAAATTGCCTTATCGAGTTTTCTGTTAAAAGTTTGGACACTGTTGGATTTGGATCCTCGTCGCGTAGATACCGTGTTGGCGCTACAACTAATTCAGCTATACTTACTGCCAAAAGCCAAGTATTTTTTTCTAGGAAGTTAAGATTTTTATGATTAGGAACTCTCTTACATAAAATAAGATTTTTTTCCATATTTTCATATTTCCGTAGTGTGAGAAATTCAATAGTTTCCGGACTATCCAAAAGTGAGAAAAAGCAATAATATTTCTAAATTTAATTTAATCGTGTTTTTATTTGTAATCTTACAAGCATTATATTGTGCTACTAGCTAAATCTTTCAGTGGAGTCGCTAAACTAAACCGAGGTTAGTTAACCAATTTAATGTACTTTGTACCCATTGACCTGCTCCCGCGTTCTTAATTGGAAAATAGACGCCGTTTTGTTGTGCCTGTGAACACTTTTCTTTAACAAAAATGTGTACTAACATTTTGAAGAATTGGAACTATATTAAATAGATAAATAATATTTGTTGTACCTATTAATATTTAAAATTAAATTTAATCAGCTTCACGCTGTAGGGTAGGCAGAGGGAACCTAGTGTTAAGATACTTCGTTACCCACTTTCCATTGAAATCTGGACGCATTGCCTGTTGAGTGGCTGAACATAACGCCGCGCTATGCCTCGACACCAGAGCGAAGAATCGAAAATATAAATTTGAATAATTATTTCATGTCCTCGAGTGGGGATCGAACCCACAACCATTCGATTTTGCAGCCACTTACAAAACGGAGAATACGGCTCATCATGCACCGGCCATCTGTGGCGACGGCGTTCCATATCGTAGCTTTTCTAAGAATATGATTTAAATGCCTCTTAAATAGTTATAACCGCACGACGACGACACACTTATTACCTAATAAAGAGATAATATCTCTAAAGAAGATTTTAATTTTCTTAACAATATTATTCCATTTTAAAATATTTATTTTTACTGTAAATAGTTCACTGACATTATAGTATATTTTATAACAACATTTTCAATAATCAAATTAATCAGGATAGATACTTGTATCTATTTCCGGTAATCTAGACCATTCAGAGAGCTCACAAGTTAAATAATGATAAAATGAAAGTATGTAGATATGTTAACTACAATAAATTAAATTTTCTGTTCAAAAGCTCTCTCTGCCATATTTAAATGTAAACGAACGTGTAAATTAAGAACGTGTGTTGAATTATTTTTTTTTTACACGCTGTATTCCGCTCATAGCAGGTTAGGCATAGAAAACCTGGAAACCTAGAGTTAAGACACTCTGTTACCAGTAAGACACTTCCTTTCCCCACTTTCCGCTGAATTTTGAAGTCATTGCGTGTTGAATAGCGGAACTCAACGTTACACCTCGTTACCCTTGTTACCAGAGCAAACAAACGAAAGTAGTAAATATTTCATTTTCTCTAGTGGAAATCGAATCTACAGTCAGTTCCAATCGTACGCTTGTGCCCCGGCTATGAGCCGGCCCCAAGAAATTATTCAAGAATGCACATACATATAAGCTTTTTCCTAAATAATAACTGAATGTGCGGTAGGTTAACCTCCCCGTCGCTTTGTAGTCAAAATGCGTCACACATATGTGCTAAATAATGTCGGTGGTAATGCAGCAGTGTGGTGCTGAGTAAATGAAATAACTTACATTTATCTCGCTCGTTAAAATATTTACGACTGTTTACCTTCAACCATAAATTCTGAGTGGTTATTTTGATGGCTATATTGTAGTTTGAATCATTACTTAAGATATGAATTATATATACGTTATACAACTACAAGTTTATTTAATATTGAACCGTTTTGTGCTGAATTGGTCGTTTCTGTTCAAGGGTTCAATAAACTCTTGGCCGTCGGGTACACGTTCTTTCAATCTTCATAGGCCTTCTTGGACAACGATTGTATGTAAACGATGTAAATTTTTATCCTTTTTCAAGTCTAAGGAAATGGAGTTTTTTTTTAGGGAATTTCATATATTTTCTCCGAACACTCATGTCTTTGTATTTATTAGAATATATAAGTATATTACTACTTACATCTATAAAATTAGGAACGTATGAGTTATATACTTTCAATTTTAAGGGCAATTTTTATTACCTAATGATATTCCTATTGTAGGTAGGGGCACAAGCGTGCTGCTGTAATTGCAATAGGTACTGGGTTCAATTCCAACTCGAGGAAATAAAATATTGAAATTGAAGAGACACTCTATTCCCCATTTTCCGAAAAATTCTTCGAGGCATTGTAACACAGTATGTAACCTAGAATTTACATACATTAGATTAGATTTCACATTAGAAACACCAAACACTCCTTGTAACTTAACGGCTGGCTCTCTTAAACTCTTTTCTTTACATTTTTTTTCTGAAACTAGAATAAATAATATAAAATTTGTCTCCATTAGAACAATAGCTTTCAATGCGGGGCGTATAGTATAACAAATAAAATATGAGCTGGCAGCCATCTTGCATAGTGGGGTCAATTTAAATTGACAAGCGATTTGTGCAGACGTATTGTATTTGTAGCGCCACATTGTTGTCACCCCTAATTATACAGGTCCACTGATCGTATGAGATTAGACGAAGGGATTAGCTTAATGTACGTCGCGGATTTAAATTACCCTGGATCCAATTACATAAATCAAGCCCATTTTATATTTATCTCGAGGGGTAATCGTCAACCTCAATATTTTTATTTGTAATCTGTGGTTATTTCGTAAAACTAAAACAATCGAATTATCGTAATAAGCAGAAGTTTCTGACGAAAGTTAAATATATGAATATAATTTTCATAGGGAGACGTATAAGATATTTAGTGACTCATTACTCTGTTTTCCATTTTTCGCTTAACCTTTAGTGTAAGGCATTGGCGTACCTTTTATAAGTTAGCCAAGATATACGATTTGATCTAATATTAGTAGTCTCACCTACGCCACGATGCCATCAAATATATACAATACAATGTACGTATTGTATAAAATAACTACAATAACTCTTATTAAGGAAACGTATAAAAAATTGATACGTTGAACGTATGGCTTAATTGGTCAGAGCGCTTGGACGGCTTCCAAAGAGACGCGGGTTCAAATCCCGCTACGTTAAAATTTTTATACGTTTTCTTAATAAGTATCTTTCTTTCCGAAGTGTGAAATAACACTTTAAAAATATTAAAGATATTTACAATAACTCTTTTAGTTATTGGACTTTTATAAAAGATAGAAATATATTAATGTTAGAAAGGAAATCTTAGAACGTTGTAGTTAAATTATGGCCTCGCAAAACGCCGGGCCAGACGCCATGTCAGCGCAGAACACCAGGAGTTTAGCATATCGCTTGAGCTCGCAAAATCTCTCGACATAATACAGACATTCCCCCTTAACGCCTTGTGTAAAAGCCATTATCGAACCCTAATACTATTTTAAAAAATGGGCATCTTAAACTGAACGGTCGCAAGGAAAACTGTTCACGAACAGACACTTAACAGGATTGGATGGAAACGGCGAAGTAATAAAGCGTGTTCTGTAATGTATTTATAGTAGATGTTGACAACGCTTGGAGAACCAGATCGGCTTCACCTCGCAAGATTTACACAATGAAGTACTCAATTAAAAGATTTTGTTTTACGAAGGCCTTCCTTCAAATTATATCAATTGAGTTCAGGGGGAGGTGGAAATTGTATAGCGTTTATTTGTTCCTAGGTGATCGCAAATAGGGCCAACAATGCCGGTATTAAATACATTATACCCTGAATTGTCCCAAAAAATATGGGAAAATACATGTTTATGTCAATTATTTTTTTCGAAAAACAATAATAAATACTAGTAGTATTTATTATTTATTATTTTTTAAACTTATTGTAGTTGATTTTATTGTTTTAGTCCTCATAATACAGAAATGTAAGCTGGAACCTATGCAAATTTAAAACTTATATTATTTCTCATGGATGCCATGGTTAGAACTGAACCAAAACATCAGCTTTTAATTAAAAAATGAATCATCAAAATCGTACTGGATAGTCAAAAGGTAGGCAGCAAACTCTTTTGAAGTCAGGTCTTTCATCGCACTAAAATTAACGTGTTAATTTTTAATAAAAGTGTATCTAGCGAATTAAGGAAAAATAACTTTATTTGTGAGTGTATCGTTACGTGGGCGACCACGACTCGTCGACGGTACTGTCGTACTGTACGGTATTCCAGCAACGTCTAAAATATGTATAAATGCATAAGTACTGATGAAATAAGGTCAATCACAACATTCGTCATGCATGAACAAATTATAAACAATGCAATGTTTTATCCATCATTGATTACTTTTCGTCAATTCCTTTTTTTTATTACTAATTTTTTTCTATATAAATTACGTAGATAAAAATACCCAATCAAATACATCTTCAATTCCGTGACTACATAAAAAAATGTTTGTATAACTTTTTTTTATGCCCTACAGTGGTATACAAGCAAATTATTTTTGCATTTTTATATAAAATTATGCAAACAAAAATTTAAAATGCTCTCTCTTTACATGCTCAGAATGATTTAATAGAGTCCATCAAAAATTTATAGAGTCAATAAAATTCAATTTTCCCGAAACCCGATGGTTTCGGGAAACCTCAACCTCGAACACTCATCACAGAAAGTGATCTTTAATTGTAGGTCGTGGAACGGAAACTACAAATTGATATGTACAATCGAAAAGCTCAATGGATTTGCGGACATCACCCCGTATTATTACTCTGATACCAAAATAAACGAATATAGATAATGGACGGCAGGATCAATACAAAGTAATCGCGAGCCGATCCAATAAGCTCAACCAAAACAACGGGGGGTCGACGGGATCGGAGCCGACTGCCGACTGCCGACTGCCGACTGCCGACTGCCGACTGCCGACTGCCGACTGCCGAC
>DWAO01000065.1:0-38829 GCA_018230605.1 Heliconius congener | reverse complement strand
TCCTCGAGTGGGGATCGAACCCACAACCAGTCGGTTTACAGTCACACTTTGTGCCACGACTGGCCTCTAGACACCATAGACAGTGTTATATTATAAATTAAAATTCAATATAACAATAACATTTACCTTTCAAATATTAATATATATATATAATACAATCGGCCATCTTGGTTAACAGAAAGCAATTTTGCTTGTTTACCACCGGCTCGTGGCAAACAAAAACTTGTTTTTTTCAAAGTTGGACAAACACACATATTGGCTTTGTCTGTAATGAAATGACATGACATGCCTCATCATAAAGTCGTTGAAGCATATTTAATGAAAGCAAATAGTGAATGCTGCCTTTGTATATCTAGCAGAATGTACTTGACATATTGTGTCTATAATTGTTTTTATTTCTGTTTTTTTTTCTAATGAGACAGGCATTTACGCTGTATCCCGCATATTACAGGGTAGGCAGAGGGAACCTTGTGTTAAGGCACTTAGTTGCCGTTACTGTTGGCGTAACACATCGTCGCATTTTTACCATTGCGATGAAATGAAAATAATAATCAGTCACGAAGGCGATGCATCTCCCATCATTCAATCCCCGTACTGGCAAGACAAAACTCGGTGTTGAATTCCGCGACTCGAATTGATGCGGTAATATGTAGATGATGTATCTTGACTCTTTTGAGAGACAAAGCTTTCATAAAGATCGATTCAAACATCGTTCACACAATTGTTCATACATAAAAACTCCTATTCCTCTAAAAATATTACTCAAACGAGCGTATCGAATTAGGATCCTTCAGCTGTACCCAACAGAGAAAAATAAAAACAAAAAAAAATAAGAATACAATATCTTAGATCAGCGAATGTGTAATATCCTCGAAGTTACGGACCCAGAAAATAATACAGGTTGTTTATAGCTTTATACATATTTAAATGAGCTATCCTCGTGTTGGCATAGAAATGTGTTGATGCAATAAATCTTTTTCGTATATTTTATATTGAGTTTGTTGGTTTATGCTAAACTAAATATTAGGTAAACTATGTATACTTTGTATTAGTGTAGGGTGATTTATAGGTTTTGAAGATTTACTTTAGTGGTAATTTGATAGTTTGTGGTTAGATGGAGTTTATGGAATATTTTTTTAAGTATATTTTTTGAAATTAGATTCAAAATTAAAAAAAAAATTGTAATTGTAGTCAATGTCTGATTTTATTTTAAAATTATATTGTAAATATATACGTTTATTGCGCAAGTACTAACTACTCACCGGAAGACATTTATTTTAAATAAACACAAAAATACAACTTTCAACTATATTAATAATTTCATTATTACTGCCTCTATAAACATACGTATTATATTATATATCTAATATTGTTAATTTAGAACATATTCTCATGCGTCATATTCATATGCGTCTCTATATAACACAGAATTTAGACAAGACCGGTCTCGAAATACCTTTCCTCGTCTATCTTTTCTAAATTTTAGTGGAACAACGGTTAAGTGTGATGCAGAGGCATAAATTCTAGTTTTTATCTGCGTAATATCTCGTCGTGGAACTTTATGCCATGGCTGTGAGTGGAAAATATTGAATCTGCAGTATTTGGATTCATTTTCTTTCTACCTACATATATTCGTATACAGTGGGATTGGCTTTTCAAGTACTCGGTAAATTCAGTTTTTTTATCTATTAGCGGTCAAATAAAACAAGACGTGCAAAAGTGGGGAACGGAGAGTGTTCCCACTGGGTTCCCAGATTCGCTCTCTATACCCTGCGATGTGCTAGACACCGACAAGTAAAAAATAATATATATATTTATGTTTTAGTTCCATGTTTTATCTCCAGTCACTTCCTTTCTCACCTTTATCGCGCTTTATTTTGTAATCAGAGAAAGGAAATGATGAAATAACTCACTCCTTTGAGTAGAAACCGAATCCATAGCCGTCGCGTTTACAGTCAGACGCCGCGCCGCTGCGTCACGACGGCCTGAATACCGAGTAATATTACTACCAAATTTTAGTAAAACATATAGATATAAACTAAATAGCATAATGGATGGTTTTTGTTGTAACGCTAACAATAAACTCTAAGTACAGTGGGGAGCGGATCGTAAACAGAGCACCAGGTGCAATGCCATCATTGTTATTTGTATGTCGTCACTTTTCTTTATATTTTACCATTTGTGAGAAAGTTAAAATGTTGTATTAAACTAGTCGTCGCCCGCAACTTTGATTGTGTGGACTTAAAGATAAAAAATCGTACGGTAAACTTCACAAGGTATGCAGTGTTACGCCAAATTTCGGCGTTCTACGCTGTTTGATTTCAGCTGTGCATTGTTTGTCAAACACTCAGTAACGGAAAAGTTCTATATATTTTAATGCAGAATGTTAACTTAGTGAATAATCGGCCATTTTTATAAGTTCACCTCGAAAGAAATGCTTGAAAACTTAAAAGTAAATCTGCCAGAAGTGGAGACACTTCGTGTGTACATATAGTATATACCTAAATATAAATTGTTTATGAGGTCTATCGGCATTTGGAGCAAGTTTTGTACCAACATGAAAATGTTTACGTATTCCCAGTTTTGCAAAGACGGCGCGAAAATGTTATTTATGTTACATCTATATATTTGCCGAAAAAAGAGTATAGAGTCGTATACAAACTTTCCGTAATATATTGAATTTTTGCTAATATCAAGTATAACCTTAGTTCTTGTTAAAAAAATCCTTCGTTTTTTAAGACATTGCGTGTTGAGTGACTCAACGTCGCGTGTTGTAATAATTTATTCTCTCGAGTGAGATTGAACCCACAACCGTCGAGCTTACAATCAAGCACTACTGCGCCACGTTGCCTCAATAATATATACAGTATGGTCCGCGATAAATAAATAAAATAATATATTATACTCTACTATAACTAATATTTGTATTCAAAAGGTCTGTCTGTGTACGCTATCACGGCTCACTGCTCTTATTGATCGTCGCTTGACACATCAATTGTTTGTGACATTATAATACGAACGAAACGTGTTTTTCCGTGCATATAATCTTTATTATACTCTCTTTACTAATAAAATAAATAATAGTGTAATATTACAATATATAAAAGTAGACACCATCTCTACTGTTCAGTTACTGAGTTCACAACCAGAACCACCTGGCGCAGAATGGTGAATTTTGGCATATTGGTTGCTCGACCGGAGAACTTAAACAGTTCTTCTGGAAATTTCTACGGATGCAAGAACCATCGGATTCTTATGTTTTGCAAATAAATTGTACATAACTAATCAAATATTTTACATACATTTGACACTCGATAAAACGTTTTATATATTCGATTCAAAAATAAATGTTCATCCATGACTAAATCCAGTTTGAAAATTTACCCAAAAATCATTCGAATCACTTTCGCATCATTAAGTAACAAACACAACGTATAAATTTTCACAGTAAAGTGTTAATAGTATTTCAAAACTCCAACTGCGACTAAAAGGAAGGCGAGTACTGTTTACATAAAAAATATCAAGAATTTGGACCGGAGCCGCAAGAAAAAAGTAGTTATAAATTCATCGGGGAAGCTCTGTTGAATATTTTATGACTGACTGTAACGATGACTGGATTTTTTTTTATTTCATTGTTCTTAAAATCCTGTTTTAAAAAACCGTTTAAAGTCCTGCTCTAAAAGGATTATAATGGCACTTCAAAAATTTTACAAATGCATTTAGTAATAATGTTTACTGAGAGCGTAAATTTTGGGTAGGTACCTACATATATTAATATTAGGCGGAAAATGGGAAACGGACACTCCGCTCCACTTACCACTAGGTTCCCTCTACCTTCCCTGCTGTGTGCGGGATATAGCGTAAAGCTGATTTATTTTGCATATGTTTGATTTAACTACACAAATTTAAAGGCTTTTTAACTTGCAAAATATACATATGTATAGAAAAAATATATAAAGACACATTCTACTAAAACAAAACCTATAGCAATTCCTAAAAGACCCTACGGATAAAAGACTTAAACGCAATTTTTACTGTTACGTTTACAATAAAGCTGAACGAGCGTTCCTTAGGTCGTCGCCGTAAACATAGCGTCAGGTGTGCTGTCGTTCCTCTTGTCACTGCTAATCACAGACACCAGTTTATGGGACAAACGCCTTTGTAACAGACGTACAGACTATTTATATATTATTTTGTGTATGTATATATATAAATATATGTATTTGGTAGAGATCGGGGTATATGCTAGAGAGAGGCTTAAAAAAGTCTAATATATTTTTATGCATTCAAAGATGTGCGTTTTTTTAGGGTGAGTCCTCTCAACATGTCTTGTGTTTCTGTATTTAGTTTTTTGTTAAGATATAATATTATAAAACATACAGTACAATTTGCGTGCAACGTTCACGGTATTGCTATACAGAAATAAACTTATATATAGGACAGAAATACTCTTAATAAATATTCTTATTACAAAAATAATGATTTCAGAATTACTTATAGAATCAAATGCGAGTCCCCGATTTTTATACCTATACCATGATTGAGAACTACAGGTGATAGGCTATACACTTACATTTTGACACAAAAGAAATACATATATAAATATATTGAACATTAGAAAAAAGACAAAACCGCGGGCTATAGTCTAGTAAAAAGAAGTCTTCGTTTCAACCATTTTCACGCTTCACATACCGAAGCAATCTCCATGAAATGTACACACGATGCCATCTAGATTGAATTGGTCCATACATTTATTATTATTTAGTTTTATCTAAATCTTTGGCAATACAAATAAAAGAATAGCGTATAAATCGGGTTTTTAGTATGTTTTCTTTGTTTTTAGGTCCAGGTTATTGATGGACCTATATAAAACAAATATAAATGTGTTCTTCTAGAGTTTTACATTCAGATTTTTCTTTGTATTAAAAGAAATATCGCACATCATTCCACAATCATTGTTAACATGAGCTACTGCTGAAATTTTTTTTGTCAAATATATTTAATCGTAAGCTGAGGTAGTCTTATATATTTTTTACTTTGAAAGTGTTATTTTACTTTAAATAAGTATTAGTCTTATGTAAGCAGAAGAGCAGAAAAAGTTACTGTTATGGCGAAACAGGAAAGCTACATGGTATAAATGTTCCCTTAGTGGTATTCGAATACTTAACCATCACGTTTATTCATATATGTATGTACAACATGCCTAGGGTGCGACGATAGTCAACTGACTGGCAACTTTACTATTTTGAGAAAATTGTTTCACACTTCTTGCATAGCAGGAGAGAAACTAGGGATAAGTCACATCATTCCCCATTGATTTCACTAAAGTATAGTATAGTAAATAAAGCAACTTATAAAAGAAACCTACAAAAAATCTTTTTATGGTTCATATCAAGAAATTTCAAAGAATTTACACAAAATCTTAGCCCAACACGTGCAATTGCCCTTTTTTTCATTCCATCAAATCTCATTAGGGTTCTTAGCAAATGAGTTCAACTCGTTTCGGCTCAGGTGTAATTTTAAAGTAATTACGTGAATTTAAGTGTGTAAAAGTGGCTGGAGATCTCTTTAGCGCTCTAAACTTCAACTTTTATTTGCTTTTTGTATAATTGAGTATGAGTTCGTTTAAACATTTCAAACAGTTTCTTATTATTTACAGCAGTTTTGAAGTTGTTAATATCTGCTTATGGTTTTTTGTTTCTAAAATAACTACTAGATTTTGACTGCGGCTTTGCTAAACTAAATAGAAATAAGTAAGGGTTGTGTATGACACATGACACATTCTAAATGGCCAAGGTAACTCTGACTGCAGTTACAGTGGCTTACATCGATACGATAAACAGACATATTCCATACAAAAATATTTTTCTCTTCGAACTATTAGTTCCTGAGGTTAGCGCGATTTAAATGTTATAAGCAAAAATATCTATAACTATTTTTAATAGTAAATGCTGTAAACTCGCTTTCGCTAGTTATAACAAGAATTAAAGTGTAAATTAAGTTGATATTTAACAAATTTTATTGCCTGGCCGTTTTAATAAAAATCCAGTAGATGTATAATTGTTTAAACATTTAGAGCCTTCTCGTGGATTTTATAATTGACCTTACAAGGACAGCCTAATGGCTAATCAATTAGGTTACCCGTAGGCTACAAAATAACACGATAAAGGAACCTAAACTAAAAATGAATAAACCCACAAAATAGGTGCCTATCAGTTAACTTACGAAATTCTACCATCATTTTATATTGAAAACGTCCCGTAACTATGAAAGATAACGATTTTCTCATGATTTCCGTACCAATACATTTCCTTAACAAGTGGCCGAGCGGCCACTCCGGCTATGAAAATGCACTCAATAGCTGAAAGGCGATTTAGTAACCACTGCACTCAATAAATTGTATAGTGAGAATAGAAAAATGACGTTTAATCTAAGTTAAACGTGTAAAATGTTTTTATTATTCTTCTTTTATTATTAGTACATCTTGAACCCTTTGTATTAGTTAAAAATGTGTATGTTTCTGTGTCTAACGGTTGTGGGTCAAAGTGCTGTGTTTAGTTACGACATACAACATTCAGCGTATTAACTCCAGGTCCTCCCTATTTATCCCGCTATGCGAAAGGAAATGTTAAGCTAGAAATAATAAAGCTAATATAATAAATAAAGCTAATCTAAGATTAATAATGAATGCCTTTAAAAGCTAAATTTAAAAAATTTTGTTATTAAATTTGAGTTTGGTATAAAACACGAGTACTTTTTTTTATTAAAACATCAATTTTGCATTAGGAATGTAATCTATTACTTACTATTATGCTATTTTATATAATTGGAGAAGCTTTTAGTCAAGGCACTGAAACGTCATTTAAGCATGTTGCATATTTTTCATTTGACATTTGACAATCGTAAATAAATAAATAAATAAAATAACGAAGTTATTTTTAAACAAGTTTCTTTACATTAGTACATATTGATAGTTTTAAAAACAAAAAGCGTTTCAATTCCGAATACTCAATATAAATTTTATAGTTGCAAATATTGTTTATTATTCTTATCGAAGTCTCTTTCTATATTTCAGAGATTTTTTTAAAAAAATACATATAAAAAAAATAATCCCAAGTATGGTTTAAAATTAAAATTCTATGTTAAACCTCTAACATTCCACCTTAGTTATTCGTAACTCGCCTGCGCCAGGAAATGGCTTACCTAGATTCTATAGATGCTTATCGTCTAGGGAAATAACGATACCCTACCTGATTTCACAATATTTTAAATAGTATTCCCAATACTTGTACAATATATAGTAATGAAGTTGTAGTAAATTCTTGTAAATATTGTGCAAGAAATTGTGCAATAATTTTGCTATATTTATTTATTATTGAAGCTTCCTTTACTACGTTGTAACTTTTTTCTGTTCAGAAAACAAAAGCGTACATTATGTTAATATATATATTTTTTATTGTTGTTATTTTTTATGGATGGTTTATAAATAAATGTAAATATTATTAAAATGAAAAAATAATCTTGTCATATATCGCAGTGAGTGTCCACTTTGATATAGCAGAGTGGTTTGTCACTAACTTTTACTGTACTTAGTAATAATAGTGGTATCCAATGTTGAACAAATCTAATATCTTGAATAAAATATAGATTCAACATTCCTTATATCATTAGATCGAAAGTACGAACCAGGCATTTCTAAATATAGCCTTCATATAACCACGTTCCTTTTAAAGATTAACGCGGGCTCAGTAGGTACGAGGTAGCTTGCATTATAGAGGATAGCTCCTAGTGCTTGTTATTTATAATTACAATAAAAAAGAGAATATGATGTGTTGGAGCCTTGTTTTAAATTTCTAATTTCTAGGTTTAACTATATGTTCAATATATAGAGAAAAATAAGTGACAAATCACTATGTTTTTTTGCTTTGTCCCATATTGAGTAAAACGTATTGGGTGGTGTAACCTAACGCCGAGCTTTATCTTAGTAAACTGAGCAGCTTAGTATTTTTAGTATTTTATTAAAATTTTATAATGTCTCCTGTTATGTACTGTTTTCTAATAGTCTGCTTCTAAAAATCGAAGTCAAGAAACTCGTCAAATCAAACAACAACATATTTGTGTAGGTAGTTATATAAAAAAACTAAAAGTGGTATTCGCGTTTGTTTCCAACGAAAAGTAAAATAAGATAGTACGTAATATTTTGCATTTCGATCCTAGATTTTAGTCTAGATTTTATGGGAGCTATGAAATATTGCATACAGTGGAAACATAAAATGTTTCACATAGTACATATGTACATAGATACAAAACAAACATTTCTACAAATAGTAGAGTTTGCTGTCCAATGACTTTTTTTTGGATTCACTACTCGATACTGAAATGGACATGCGTCCTGCCTATAAATCACGATATGTCTATTTAGATGGTATAACAATTTCTTCAACTAGGGACGATGATTGCAAACACGATGGTCGTGGGTTCGATCCTTAGTTGGTCGAATGGGTACAATAAATTATTTTATTTTTTTGATCTGAGATAGTTTTATATCTAAAAGAAAAGTAGAGATCGCTGTAGGTTAACTATGTTCGCAGTGAACGAAAACATAATGATATGCACACAATACATATATTTTATATATAAACCAAAATAATTCCCATCTCATACAAAATCCCTTACACATAAACAAGACTAAGTCCCAAAATAAAAGGACATAGCCAACTAGGCACTAGAATTAATTTGTACAATAAATTTGTTCCAAGCTGACACTGACGTTTAGCTTTTCTGCTCTAGGAAAATGTAAGTTTAGCAAAAAACTTGCGAAACCAAGATAAAACAAACGATTCGTCAAGCGTGCACCTGCTCTGGGTCTAGGGATTGCGAGGATAAATTACTATGCAAGTCTTAGCCCCCCCTCATCTGTCAACGGATTGTTGCAAATGGTTAATTTAGTTAGAAGCCAAGTGGATCTAGCTCGGAGGATTATAAAATCATTAGGTTTGCTTATTTCAAGTATTTGTTTATATTTTAAAGTATTATCTTTATTTTACATAATATATAAGAATAAGCAACTGTTGAGTTTTCTTCTGGCTTTTATCAGTTGAAGTGTGTTTTCTATAGAAATTGCGCTACTGACATTTCTATGTGATTTAGTCACTTGTGATCGTTTGAGAATATTAACTTTAAACATATACCAAGAATAGAATATTTACAAGAATATCTATTTTTAGATAAATAATATCTAAATGGCCTACTTGACATATGAAGTAAAACGATATTAGATTTCATAGGCGGTGGTTGTAGCTTCATATCCCACGCAATGTTTAATAAAAATATAAGAGTTTTTTAAGCTTCACGCTGTATTTCACATACAGGCTAAGTAGAGGGAATCTAGTATTAAGCATTGAATCTATACTTGGGTTTTGGACATAAATTGCCATTTTGTTTTGTAATAAAAACGATCGCTTATCACTTACAGTAGTAATCATTTCTTTAACATATGTTACCTCACTACCTTCAGCTAAATTAATTAACAAAAATATAACAAGGTGCCATTAAACCCATGAAAATAGAACAGCAGTACAACTTTCATAAATAAAAAAGAACTCAATACTTAAACAAAAGCACAAAGCTTCTAATTAAATAACTGTTCTTATTTCTATATTATATCTGGCACAACTACTATTGCATTTTTTTCCACAAAACCGAGAATGGATTTTAAAGTACAATTTAAAATTGTGTTTGTAAATATTGAATCGCTTTGTGAAAAGCGCAGTATATAAAAAAAACCTGTGTAAAGTTTTCATGTCGGTATTAATTCTTTGCATATTCATTTAACGCGTTAAATTAATAATTCACAGCGAACACAGGTTATTTGACAATAAAATATTTATATGCTTTAGGCTTTAGGCAGTCTTAATACGGTATATGTATACCAATATCTTTATGTGGCAATGTTTATCAATTTTTCACGCATAGTATTGTAGACGGAGGGAACCTGGCGATAAGAGAGCTACTTCTACTCAATTTTCAAGACGTTTCGTGTTCGGTGAGGAAACATAGCCAGCCACATAGTCTGCCAGAGAGGAGAGGATCAACATAATTTAAGTACAATCATTCCCATGGTTGGATTCGAACCCACAGCCGTTGCCTTACCATTCCAAGTGACCACTACCTTAAATATTTGCACAATATATACATAATCATCTTTATACATTTGTATATCTAGATACTCATCATCTTATCATCATTATCTCAGCCTTTTAGCCCACTGCTGGGACACTTCTAAAAAAAATTTAGGCCTACCAACCTGTCTGCTAAGTGTTTCTGAAAAAAAAGAAGAAAATTCGAGCAACCCATAATAAATGAAGATAAAATAACCATTGGAAACAAAAGATCACGTCCACGCGATATTTCCACATCTAACTATGAAAAAGAAAATTTGTTCGGTGTCACAATAAAAAGATCGTAACTGAAAATTGTTAGAACTCACCAGGGAGAGGTTCAGAAATTCCGGGGCTTGAGACCTTTTGCAGGTGCTATGAGTTATTGTATTGCACCAACTCTGCTATTACTTGAAATAGTTTGGGAAAAGCGACAATATAAGAGTGGATGTTTATTGAGCTTTCTGTAATGGTTTTTGGAATTTTCGCGATTTCTCGTTTCTCATTTCTCCTTTGATGTAGTAGATGCTGTATCACTTTTATGATGATCGTTCTGGGTTCAACGCTTCCATTTGGAAATATGTTTTAAAGCATGTACGTTAATATTTGAATGTATGTGAAGAAATAAATGATAAGATTAGAGTCCCAAGTGTGTGAAATGTTATAATAATTATATAATAATTAACACCTTTATTCTTCTTCTCAATTGTCATTAAGACAATACTGTTAATACAAATACATACATTTCTAAGTACGTATCATATCTAATCTAAAAAAGCCTTAAAATCCAAAACTAACATTTAAAAATAATAACATTTAAAAAATCCTAAAATAGAAACAATTTCAGTAATTGATATACTACACTTAGCTAAGCTGACCAAATGTACCCATATGCAGCGTACTGGGGATAACAGGGAAAGATTAATGACCGAGCGCGATCTGCACCTGAGGCTGTGGGAGAACTACTGTGCTCTAATTTTTTACAAAGATTGCGTATTTACTCGCTTTGTGTGTAGTTAATTTAGTTTTTATATAGGGCTACAGATTACACTGTTTTATAGCTTCACGCTGTATCCCGCTCAGCAAGGTAGCCAGAGGGAATCTAGATACCTAGTGGTTAGACACTACGTTCCCACACTACGATTCTTCCATTCCCCATTTTCCGCCGAATTCTGGAGGCATGTGTGTTGAATGCCAGAACGACTAAATAAAAAATATTAAATATTTCTTTTCCACGAATGAGAATCGAACCTGCAACCTGTCGAGTTTACAGATATTAAACGATTGTCATTGGTTGTACAAAACCTGTGGATTCAAATCCTAAAATATAGGTACATACATATTTTTTGAGTGTGTGAGTGTTTTAATTAACCACATTAAGAAAAAAATATTTATATTGTTCATCCATTTTAACAACAAATAAAATATTTAAATTCAATTTTTAAACGTTTATTAGAAATAAAAATACTATCATAGAATTATATATTAATACGGAGCTTAGAAAAACAATTAACAGAACTGTTTTCTCGTTACAAATTAAAACATCCTATTATCTTTTAAGATAACTCATCTGCAGCTACAGCATCCATCTAATGCACTGGGATAAGAACTAGATTGATGACGTACTGCATCCGCACCTGGGGCCAGTCGGTTGGAAGATACGAGTGTTTTAGTGTTCCTGTTTTATATGGATTCGGATATTTTAAGCGTTATTCTATATTTTGTTGTTTTTTTTTATGAAATGTAACATTTTTTTATACTTATATACTAGCCATTACCGTAGCTTCGTCCGCGTGGTCAAACGGATGAGAACTAAACGTTGACATTAAACAAAAATTTGATATGACATGTGTGGTACGATATCTACGTGTCCGTAGTAATCCTGGCCGCAATTCTGGCTTTCCTCGATGATAAAACGAATCGAATGTCGAAAGGTGGATATTTCTTTACAAAACGAAATTTTTCATTTGAACCAGCTGTTCCTGATAAAAGCGCGAGCAAGTAGACTAGAAACTTTTCTGCTTTGTAATATTAATTATAGATTGTTTTTCAGCCTCATGCTCTATCCCGCACATAGCAGGATAGGCAGAGGGAACATAAGAACCATTCCCTAACAGATTAAGATAATACCATTCCCCACTATTTGCTGCAAATATAAACATATATATCTATATTCTTATATTTTTATGAAAATAAAATAATATTAATTAATATAAATTGAAATACATCAAATACGAGCAATTGAATGCTATAAAAAACTATAAGCGTTACCACTACACCTTGATAGTATCCAAACATTTCAACTATAAAAAAATGATATTTCACGTACAAACAAACAAAAAAAACATTACAATTTCAATGTTATTACTAGGAAGTGGAAAAAACAGTATAAAATAAATATCCGCAATAAAGCATCCTAGTTGAAATATTTTACACTCCAAACCGTGCCGGTCATTCGCAAGCACAATCGATCAAAAATAACGAGCTTCCAACAAAAACTCGTTAGTGTAAGTCTAGACCAGCGGACTCAAAACTACGGCTCGCAAATGCAGCCCAAGTGCAAGTGCATATGAATTTGGCTCGATTTTAAGACCAGTTTTTAATTTTTCTTCGAAGGCTTTAGTTATTTTAAGTAAGAAATAAATTTAGATTTTTTACTTTAGATGTAACGTTGAATATACTTATCAATAATTTGAAGGTACTATGATAATATAATTTGTAGTTAGTAATAAATGAAATAATTCCTCAATAAATATGGTAAAAATTTTGCAAGCTCGTAGATATTTTCGCATAGTTATATATTTTATAATAGTACAAATTTTGTTTTTCATTGCTATTGTTTGCCGTAATAATGGCAAAAAAAATAATTTACTTAATTTAAAGTTATTTTACTACATATGTCTGTTAATGTAACGTATAACACTATGTTTCTAAATAAGCATATTGTGCAACGGAGTAATGTATCACTAAGTTTACTCTAGCTTCAACTCTATCTTGTAAGTTAACAATTAGTTTTTGCAACAACTTATTTTTGCAAAATATATTTTCATTTCTTAGTATATAATCTTTAATTACATTAAAGAAACTAACTACAAATTGTAGATTCACAATCGCATGACGCTAAAATTGAACCTGTCACATATACCCAATTTGCGGATGTCAAAAGTTGGCAGTTTGACAGTGGAACACTCAATTCGCACCGATTGAAAGTGGAAACCCCTAGTCTAGACGATCGTTAATCCAAGAACAAGTTCGTCTCATTCACTCTTATCAAAGTCGCAGGTGTGAATCCCCTTACGCCCCTTAGCCCTTGATAACACTGTCACAAGCTGATGAATTGCTTATTAGATCGCACATTTTTAATAGAAATGAGATACTGGTATCCATTACTTATAGGTATGAAGGGGAAAATTATTATTTTGGTGGGTGAATAAAGTAACATATTTTATTCATATTGTTAAAAAAAAAACCTTTAAATTTAATACTATGTTTATATATTTTTTTAATTTGAAGCAAAACTTGTATGTGAAATTTTATTAAATAATTTATTCTCTCGAGTCAAGTCTAGAAATCAAACTCGCAACTATGACGTTCACAATTCAAATTTTAAATTTCAAATAAAACGACAATTAACTGAAGATGCATATCACCCTATGCCACCATGGATTAAAAATATCTTTATCTTAATTTTTGTCTATTCATATAAAATGTTACTTGTAACCAATATTGTTTGTTATCTTGTGTATTTATAGACGCTTATCCTATTAAAATGTCATTTTTTCCTTTACTCCTGCGAAAGGATAAAGGATAAGTCCCAATAACTGTCAATTTTACTAAGTGTTATTTATTAGGGATTAATATTTTAAAAAATTCTATAAGACTAAGTAATCACATGATTTTTATATAATAAGTAACCACTCGATAAAAAGAGATCACGTTTGCAATGCATTTGACAAAAAACCAAGTGGTGAATCAGGCTATTCATTTGACCTGCGTTGAATACACGTACCATAGAGTAATGAGTCATCTCTGATACTCTTTTTATTTAGGGCTTGCACAGCGACATGTTATAAGAATCAATGTTTAATCATCAGAAACCTGGAGAATCTAGTTGCGGTCTGTTCTCCATTTTCCGCAAGTTAGGCGTATCTCAACGCCGCGCTTTGTCTACCAAAGCGAGGAAACGAAACCACAACAGTTGGGCTTACAGTCAGATACTATCCAACTACGCCACAATGATCTTAAACTATTGTATTTCCCCATTATTCAATAACTTTACTAAATAAACTTTCTTTTGTTTCAGATGCCAACGCAAGATGGTGCAACAATTTGATTACATCATAAATGAATGTACATATTAACACCCCAACAACAAACCAACCAACTATGATTGGGAAACTAGAAACGGTTACAGAACCTTTAGAAAAGGTCATAAAGAACAAGAGGAACAGTCTTCTAGATCTAAAATCACTTCTAGAAGACAGAGGAGGCGTTATTCATTCTAGTACACACGGTTTTAAACGTAGTGTCTTTGAAAAGGATAAAATTACTAGCGATAGTGTGAACTACTTAAATAGTTTTAGTTACAACACAACTTTTAGTGAAAGCAATAATATGAGGTGTAGAGGTAGAGGGCGGTGCTGTAGACTTACAACTTTAGTGTTTTTGTTATTAGTGGCCATCTTCGTTGATACAAGACTGCAAGTGGAGGCGAGAAGTCCAGCAGGTACGTATCATATTTAATTTTTATTACAAAAATTTAAACTTAGTTATAAAATTGTTGACTAGATTAAAACTATGATAATAACAATTAAAAAATACGTCATAACTTTAATCTGCTTAATATATCGTTCGTTATTTTACGGGTAGGTTATTCTTTATATGGTTTATTTGAAAATTATTATACTCCTATTTTAAACCAATATTGTACGTTTTTAATATATAATTTCCATCAGTCAGAAACGGAAAAGTACCCAATAACATTTATTCAGAAAAGAGAAAAAACCAAAAATGTCTATTGTTTAAAAATTCTGCCTAACTCATTGTAAACAATTGCGGTTTTATTCATGAAACATATTTTTATGACTAACTTTGACACATTACGATAAATGTAATTCTAACTGTTAAGCGCTTAGTCATATGTATATGGTTATTTATGTTGTAGGAGGTATTTACTTAATATGTTAAACCTTTGTTTAAACTGCACAAATTAAATAGCCGCGGATAAACTGTGAATCATAATTTTCAGAAATTATAGATAATTTTGCGATAAAACATTCATTTGAAAATTAAATATTTTATAAATTTATATTTTCATTTCTTCGCTTCGGTGTCGCTGCAAAGCGCGGCGTTGAGTTCCGCCATTTAACACGCAATGCCTCCAGATTTCAGCGGAAAAAGGGCAACAGAGTGTCTTAATACTATGTTCCTTCTGCCTATCCAACTGTGTGCGGGATACAGCATTACCTGATTTTAACAAGTTTTTTTTTAAATTTATACAAGAATATAATAATTTTGTAGTATACTTCGTTTATTTAGATGAAACATCATTAACATAGCGTTTTGACATTGGGTTCTTGCTATATGCGAAAAATAATTGAATTATATTATATTATAGTTATATTAACACTTCACTTTAAACTGTATAAACAACAAATGTACAAACATTATTTTAAATCAATTTAAAAGCTCATTTATAAGTAAGTACCTACACTTTTAATAGAAAATTAAAGAAAAATTTCTAAGAGAGCAGCAATAATTTACCTCACAAACGGGCTGTAAGCATACATAAATCGTTACCAGTTCTCAACAAGTGCTTAAGACGGTCTTAGCTACTCTAAGAAATAGTAACGGAAACAATGTTTTTTTTGCGCCCTCTTTGTTTAATGTTCCATATTATAATACTATACAAATATACAAGATATTTTTTATATTAAAGCCAATATAAGATTGTTTTTAAATGTAGTGTGATTGCAATTTGAACGGAGTGTCTTAACACCTCCCTTTGTCTAGCCTGCTATGTACGGGATACAGCGTGAAGCTAAAAAAAATGAATGTCTTTAATTTCGATTCACTCTGCGATTCATAAATATTATTGCACCTATGAGTATATCTATTGTGGCGAAAGTGGGGAATGGAAATGTCATAATGACGAGTGTTTTATCACTAGATTTCCCAGATTCACTCTGTCTACCCTGCTATGTGCGGTGTCTATCTAGTAACATATGGACATACGTATTTATTTACGAAGCATAATAACCAGTACTCAGACTGTATTTAGAAATATCAACGACGTTAAATTTGCAAATCTCTTCAAAGGCCTTCGTTAGGCAAAAGGCCGTTCACTGGCGAATGTCTAAAAATAAATACCAAATACATGTTGTATGATACAAGACGACGTATAACACATATGTATATTATATACTACTACATAAATAAATTATGTTAATATAATTAATTAGAAAAATCTGTTTCAGTTTTGGTTTATTGGTTAAATATATATTAAATATATATATTAATGCATGGTCATAAAATTATAACATTTCTAAACAATATCATATAAACAACTAAAAAATATTACGTAGGCAGGAGAAATTGTTTTACAATATTCAATACAAGACTTTTAGCTTAAAGCTTAACGGTATGTCTCAATTAACGTGTCCTGGCAAAACATATAACACTGTTGTTTTTGTACTAAACCTACTGATTTACACATCGATTTTAGCACTAATTTAGAAATGTGTGCTATTTTTCACAGTCATGTTATTTTGAGAAATCGACTGCATTTCAAATGGAGTTATTTTTATATTCAATTCGATATGATGCTCGTAGAACCGTTGGTTCCGAACTTTATAACATTGTAGAAATGTGTTATTTCTTATTCCATCTCAGTTATGGATTTTTGGTGCATTTTTGGTACTGTAAATTAATACATTTATGTCTAATATATAAATTTATTGTTTTATATATAAAGCGAAAATTTGAATTTTGACATGAAGAATTTTTAGAACTACTTTAGTATAAGCCTTAATAATAAACAACTTTCAACCATTTACTATTTATATACAATTATGTTGGTAATCTCAAACTTTTTACCTTAAAATTTTAAGAAATTTGTGAGATAACAAAACACAAAATTACTTTTAAAATGAACACAATGCTAAAAGCTTATACTATTGTAACATTTTATGAAATTTATGGTGTACCTAAACTAAACTAAAACTAAAATATGATAAGACCTTACGTCAAACACAAGGTAACTCGTAATGTACGTCACCTGTCAAGAAAACACCACTAGCTACTAACTTGGATGAAACTGTAGGCTGGGAAACTTGCTAGTTTAACTTTGTAACGAATCCACTATTGTAGTACGGTTTCGGTCTGTTTACCTTGTATTGGTGTTAAGTATTATATGTTATTATGTTGGATTTTTTGATTGTTGGTCAAAGAAAACTTTGTGATTAGAATATTCATTTTCGTTTTTGATTTCGGGGTTTTTATTAAAATTCAAAAGAATTTATGTTGTAGTTATGTTGAATTTATAATGTTGAAAAAAGGAACAGGCAATGTTGAGTTTATGTGAGTGAAATAGGTTGTTTGGTTGAATGTGCTAATCTCGAGAGCTACTGGTTCGAATTGACAAAATATATTTTGGATTGTCCTTTTATCGATTATATATATGCTATATTAGATCATCAATCGTTTTAATATAATCAAATAGTCAAATATTTACCTACGAGCAGGATTATGTACCTAAATTATGTGTCAGTTATTGTCACAACTCATAGTTAAAATAAACACGAATACATCCTTTTAGATAGAAAAAACTTTACTTTCATACAACATTTAAAATGAAAAGCTCAAAGCTTATAAAGCATTTCGCGTAATAAATTCTAAATTCCGAAAAAGTTTAACCGATTGATTGAAGTATCGAAAACAATACACACACCGAGCCACTTAACTAATCATTTAGATTGCGAATACGAGCTGAACGATCAACGATGAAAAAGAAAATGAAAAAACAAACAGAGATGAAAAAATTAAAACAGTATCCCTTAATTGCTTGAACTGGTATGGCATAACCGTTTAATCCTCATAGAAAACAGATTGCAAAGGAAAAAGGACCTCCAAAATATGAGGTAAACCGAGAAGTCCAATCATACCATAATCCATTAAGATTTTCCTACGCTTCGTCGAACGCACTCCCAAAGTCCCGCGAGGTAAATATTTCACTCCCGCACCCCCAAGTATAATATATTCCGCACCCCTCATCTTGCCATCCCTGTTTTGCATGAAGGGGGAATTTAAATTGTGTAATCTAACTTTCAATTCATTCATACATACAGCGCCATCTCTAGGCGATGTATTGAAACGTAATTGTTAGTCATTTGGCCTGTGGCATTGACGCAAAGTTTTGATTTTTTATAAATATATTCGTCAGTATTGTAGTTTTTTTTTTATGATCATTATTTTTTATAGTATGTAATAGTAATGTCGAATAGCAATTATAGGCCATTGCCATGTGACACAAAATTTTTAATTTATAGACCCCATAATGGAATAGAAGGATCTAATCGTATACTATGATCAGTTTTTGCTTTAACCCGATCTAAACTTTGCTTTGCAAAGTCTAGTTAAAAACATGGCGTTGACTTTTAGAAAATTAGGACAAGCAATAACTCGAAAACTAAGCAGAAATTGTGGGACGGAGTGTCTAACCTCTAGGTGCCTTCTATTACTCTGTTATGTAGGAAAATGCGTGAAGCGTTAGATTACGCACAAATACCGTATATAAAAAGTGGAAAACAATGTAAAAAATATTTCTCATTTTCTGAAATGAATATGATGTTTTTTATATAGAAATATGAAATACAGTTAATATTTCACACAAAATGATATTATATCACAATTCTGTTAAATTGTCATCAAAATGTAATTCGTTGCAATAACGTTAGTTCAAAACCAAATCTTCGCGAGTTCTAAGACTGATGCAAGTTCTAAATAACATTCAAATTGAAATTGGTTTTTGTTCGAGGTTCTGTATTTGACTTGCAGTATTTAGTGGTGAAGTTTTCGTTTTAGATATATGGTTAAGTTTTTGTTTTAATTTCTAGTCTATCTTGCATGTGGCTTGGTAGGCAGAAGAAACCTATTGTTAACACTACATTTTTCACGTTATTTTTACTCAACTTAGAACCAAATATACTAAAGCTTTTGTGGCGCACTAAGATAGCATCTGAGTCTAATCTGGATATTGTTGGTAACACGGGGGAATGATTACGTTTATTTCTTATTTCCTTTCCCTCTCTGGTAAAGTATTGCGTTGAGTTGAGCCTCTTAATTCTACTATTCGAAAAATCTACTCTGCTATTTGAGATGGGTAAAATTAAATAAAATGATACTTATATGTTCATATATCTTGTATTGTTATAGTCAGAATGAAGGAAATGTAAACTGCTAATATAAAAAATTCGTAACCTTACTAATCAATCCACTAATACTATCCTGGAAAAAACTTCTACCCATCCCAAAAAAAATAATTAAACCTCAAAAATAAAAAATAAAAACAATACACAAATATATTTGTTCAAACCTAAAGTCCAGGCCCCCTGAAACATATTTCTATATATGACCACGCTGATATAATCAGTAAAAATCACTTTGCCGTATCATATAGACCAACTCCATTATAAGCGTTCTTTAATTAAATTACTGGGCATGTTTTTGGGCAGAAACGCTTTTTTCTTTCGTAATTGAATTGTAAGGATTTATAGCGATTCTTGTCAAATATTGAGTGCCTTTCGTTAGAAATGTATTTCAGAATTGGATTTTCCGTAAAGGCTCATTTTTTTCTGTTGTTTGGATATTTAAATAATTATCTTAATAGATAACTGATATCACTTGAGTTAGGTTGAAATTTAAATTGGGACCATTTTTTTACCTTTTTTTCTAATATTGACTAAAAATGGCAATGCTTTGGTTTTTTATTACAGTATTGTACTGACGCTTCCTTTAAATTGTTATAATTTAATCTAATTTATATTTTTAAGTATTTTATAGGTAATCGAACAACTATCCACCGACATGTAATAATATTAAGCATTTCATAAACCTATTCTTATTAACTAGTATTTAGTACTGATTTTGCGTATACGTTGTTTATATCCACGGGGAAACAAAACGCTACGGTATCAATCGAAAAAGACGAAAAAACTCCACATACATATCTTATAAAGATCTCATTTGTGAAAGGTTCCGCTTATCAAACGAGAATTGCAATCAGTGCAAATGAATGTAGACGTCTGTTCGGCATCATCAAATTAACATCAAAAACGTCCAAGCCCTACCTACTATCAGCCATTTAACTTTGTACTATTTTAAATCTTTTTTGGGCTGTATTCTGTATCCCGCATATTAAGGAAGAGAGAACCTAGTGATAGTAGTTAACAACCTCCATTCCCCATTTTCTGACAAATTTTCGAGACATTCTGTTTTGAGTGGCGGAACTTAACGGCGCGGTATGTCTTGGTATCAGAGATACAAAATATATTTAGTGACATTTATTATGTTCCCAGAATTTAGAATCGATTTCATTATCGATGTATCGATAAAATATGAAACCTTCTACTTCTTCTACTCTTCATATCCAAGTCTTAAATATTTATAACAAACATAAGATAAATGATAATAAAAAATATGCTATAAAAAGATTTTCAATTTGCATAAATATGCACGTTAAAACTTTTCAATTTTCATGTCGTGTTAAAAATTTGGAGCTTAAAAGGATTTTTATTAATAAAACTGCCATTGTATTATTTTGTATTCATATTTCATTCGTAATAGTTTAAGCCGTCGTGGCGCAGTGGGCCTGCGAGTACTGGTCCCATCTACACTCGAAAAAATAAGTATGTTTAAATTTTATTTCCCACCTATAGACTATACGCGGAGTTAAGTTCCATCCAATTAATAGACAGCGTCCCGAAATTTACAACGAAATCAGAGAATAGCATGTCTCAACACATCGTAATCTTTATCTGCTATGCGGGAAGAAACTTGCAGTTTTTTTTACATTAGTCGTCAACGTTCAGGACCTAACAATGAAGAGATATTAATTTTATCCAATCCTTTTTAGTACTGAGAGATACTTAAAATTAGATAAAGGGCGGATGACGGTAAGGAACTTGTACATTTCAACCCCTTGATTACATTATCGTTAAACACTACCTACAGCTTGATAATTGCAAGATCAAATTACTTTCAAACTTAAATATACTTAGATATTTAAGTTTATTTCTTTGATTATTGTGTTTCGATTTCTTGGCATCTATTCAACTAGCAATTAATGTCTTAAAAGGCCAGAAAATTGATAACAGTGAGTGGTAAATCATTTTTTTATTATTGGACAACTACATTCTTTGCTCGTTATGTCTCGCATATAGAAAAGTAGATAGAGGGAATACAATCCCTACATTCAGCCTAACTTTCGATACATTTTGTATTAAGGAGCGCAACTTAACGCCGCACTTTGAATATCTATTAACGCTGTAAGCTTCCGCCGACATACGAACAAAAAAACTTTAATCATTCCGAAAAAGCACTACAATCCTCCTACAATAATAACTAGCGACTAGACTAGTAATAACTTCTTGATGTAACGAGAGACCACGCACTGAAATACGAAGCGAAATTAATAAAATTTGGCACAAAGCCAATATTCCATTATGGCAAGTACTCCGTAAAAGAATCAGCCTCTAAATTGATATTGCATAACGAAATGTTACTGAAGCTTAATGCGGTTCATTTGTGTGCAGATGCTTTTTACTCAACTGTGAAGGAAGATAAAGAGGGTTATGTATGGTGATTATGTATCTTTTATTAATATTGGCTGAGGCCAGGGTGGTGCGGGGCACGAAATGTGACTGTTAAAGCGTCAGGTTGTGGGATCGATCCCAATCGATGACACGAAATATTTTGAATATAATGGTGATGTTTAGAAATAAAGCCATATATAATATACGTAAATTATGCTAACAATTTAATGGTACATTTTACTCGAAAATTTCAGTAAACGCAGAATCGATTTTTTCGTTTATGTCACAATTTAGTCCCAACATAATAGTGTATAAATTTTTCAACATTTAAATACTGTAGCTAACAAATGTAAAGTCTATAATAACACGTATATCGTTACAGTAATATAATTAGATTATTGGTACTTTACTTTGAATTAAAGGATATCAAGTTATTTTAACTACTTTAATTGGATAATTGACACGTTGTGAAGATGCGAGTTATTTTTTTGCTGTTTGGAAGACGTGACACTGTTTTTTAAATTAATAAATAAATAAAATAAATACATACAAAAAATATTTTTAAAAACCATCCTTTTTAATATAATAAAGTAGTAATCTAAGAATATAACTAAATTTGGCACCTATTTCGACATAATTGTAACTAATATTCACTTTATATACACAATACAACCATTTGTTATTTATTCAAATCAGCACTTCCTCTGTACCACCGCCCATTGATATGAACCCAGCAAATTTATTATTTCCGATTGTCCCGCGCGCCTAAAGGGATAATCGAGCCCTTATAATATGATAGGTGTTTTAATTACACGGAATTGTATGGAAATCGGTTGCTATACATCATTCCGGTCCTTTCAGTGTCCTGGATAGAATGTATCTAGTCTTTTTTTTATTTATTTTACATTTGAAGGTTTAAGCTGGGTACTCATAAAGAAACTGCTGAAACCAGAGGAAACGTTCTGGTTCGATTTGCGGTTTAATTGAGGGTATTCTCTATGCGTTTTCGGCTAATATTGTAAAAACTGTATCGGATAAGATCTTTTTTTATTAAAATTAAGTGTCGTTGTGCAGATGCACAAGCGTTTGGCTTTAAATGCGACTGTTGTGGGTTTGATGTTTAATATTTTCAATTTCGTCGCTCTAGTATCAAGAATTCGGTCGAATTCCCTGCTGTGCTCGGAAGCGTAAATCTAAAAAAAACTCAACACACTATATTACTGTTTCTCTTATGTATGCATGTATATGTATTATACACTTGATCTATTTATTGTATTTAAATGTTTAAAAAAAATGTCGACTATGTCTTAAATAAATGTAGAATTATTCATTATATGAAAGGATGACTGGATATCGAACTTACAACCGCCATGTTCAGCCTACGCTTTCAAACTATATACCCTTTCAAACTATGCAACGAAGACTTTCCTCCCTTTTTTTTATAAATAAAACATATCAAGTTTCCTTTCTCCTGTTAAAAACTAACAACTTATATATAATTTTAAAGATGACAACATAGCCCTTTCAGGTGGACGTAATTGAAAATTGCAGGTAATGATCTATTGTGTATTGTATTTGAGACTTTATGTCCCTGTAATAAGGTTTATTATATAGCATGAGATGGCTGAAGTATAATTTATAGCTTTGTATAAAGCTGAGTTTAGGACAATAGGTTATAAGAGATGACAGAGTCATAACGATAATATGAAAGGATATTGAAAGTTATAATAAAATGTATAATACTATACTTATTTAGAATACGTATAAAAATTTGAACGTGGCGGGACTCGAACCCGGGCCTGCTGGAAACCGACCAGGAGGACCAGGACCAGGAGGCGCGGGTTCGAGTCCCGCCACGGTAAAATTTTTATACGTTTTCTAAATAAGTATTTTTCTTTCCTAAGTGTGGAATAACACTTTAAAAATGTATAATACTATTATATTATTTATATTATGTTATATTGTGAAATAGTACTGGGTTCAAATATAACTCCGAAATATCAATTTCTTTGGTGCAGTCAGATTACTTTCGGCGTTCGGTTACGTAATTCAAAATTGAAGCTTGAAGATTTTTATAGCTCTACATGATTTTATAAAAACTGCTTTATTTATAGGTCACCTATTTATTTATCGATACTTGACCTATAAATAAAAGTATTTTATTCTTGTGTTTATTTGCATGAGATATCGTTCTTATAGATCTCAAGACTCTCACTTGTATAGATTTTTATACGTTCACGCCCCCGTGTAGTAAAGGAAGTTGATCGCAAATTGCTCTCACAACTTTATGCTACCTATGGGCGCATCGTTGAATAAGTTCAATGCATTTACTTACAAAGTAAGCGTAAATATTCAAAGATCTATAAGGATAAATCTTCGTGATCTTTTATCTGGTAAATACAAGAGAGAAGCAATTTCGTTTTCTTGAGCTATATTAAATGCAATATATATTACATAAAAACCATACATAAAACCATTTTTCCCGTTTCCTCGGAAATTTCAAAAAAACTTTACAATGCTTTGCCACATTTTTCAAGGTACTAAACTTTCCAAAAAAGTTTTACTAAGCTTTCTTTTATATTATAAACATAAAAAAAATTAAGTATGAAAGAGTTTATTCTTTTTTTTTAGAAAACGTATAAAAAATATAACGTAGCGAGATTTGAACCCCTGCCTATAATCCGTCCAAGATTTCCACCACTAAACTGTTCTTCAAAAAAGTTTTTTTCCGTAAACCAAATCACGTATAGCATCAAGCTGTAGCCATAAAACAAGAGCTATACAATCATTGCTATATTCTGACCAACCGTTCCCTGTCGAGTCGGCAATGTACCTCATGGGACCAACTAGCAGAACCTACCCTGTAACATTACTTTCAACGTGGCCTCTCTATTTGTTGCCGTGTAATCTGAGAGAGTAGAAAACAAAACGACTTCATTTATCAAATTAAAAAAATAAAAACATAAAGGCGGTCGTGGTGCAGTGGTGACCATTGTGAGAATGTAAACGCTACGGTTAAAAGTTTGGTTCAAGGAGAATTCAATGTCTTGAAAATTGGGCGGTAAATGGGAAACGGTGTGCCCTAATACTAGACACTCTGAGTGGGTACTCTGATGTGGGCGAGATATAACGATGAAGAGATAAACCAAGCAAAAACCATTTATCATTTTACATTTTTTTATTCAAATCTACTAAAAAAAATACATTTAGTTTTTATATTACTGAATACGAATATTTTAGTCTAATCTATAAATAGTATTTTCATCGAACCCCAAACCTTTGTCATAGAATACACGTACTTTTATATAACAAGCTTAGTTAGGTGGAGGTTAATTTGTATTATGCTTAGTCAGAACCATTGGTGAGTTCTCACGTGCTGTGATCGCCAGTGAACTTAATTCAGTAGATACAGAGTAACTTGTGATTGAAAGTAAATTATTGTATTGCGAAAAGTTATTAACCAAATATATATGTATCAATATATGTGATATGGTGCCAAAGTTTAATATATTTTAGTTTAACTCTATTAAGTAATGTATAACTAATATTGTTTGGTTGACCGCGTTAATCTCAGTAACTCGAAGTAAAAAAGGTTTTTATATTGGACACAATTATCGAAGAAGGCTATATATGAGCATTTTAACATTACTTTAATCGATTCGATGAAAGCCATTGGAAGCTGCGGTCAGAGTAACATAAAAATATTTTTTTATAGGAAGCGGAGAACTATTATTGTAAAATTACCTACTCTTGCTACCTTTTAAAATGGAGGCGACAAAACAAAAGATTTTATTATTAACTTGTCACCGCAAAAGGATATAAGTCATTTTACATTATGCCAGTGATTATCATAACTGTCATATCGCCAGTTTTCAATAACATTGTGGGAGTGAAATATTGCCACGATACTTCTTCTTGATTAAACTTAATATAAAAAATTTATAACTATATTTTGAAGGAATGAAAAATGTTGATATTTTAAATTCATATTATGTTTTGACATAAGAGGACGTTGTTTTTGAATGAAGTTAATAAATTTAATAGCTGAAAATTACTATTAACCTATTATAAAAATGTATTAATAATAATAATGAATACTATAATTATAATTTTAATATGCTATAAAAATAAATAAAAATATATTAGTGACAATTCCTTAATTTACAGTATACGTCTTCAATATTTAAAAAAAAATAAAATCAATATAAAAAAATTGAAAAAATAAATTAAATAATTGATATTCTCTGGTTTTATTACTCTACATTGCGTAGGACAGGAACGCGTTGGTACGAAAATAATGGATGCCACGAATGGCTGAAATGGTATAGCACTTCGATATTGTAATGGTTCTTCTTTATCAAGAACTAGGTCTCATGTTATTAGTGCTATCGTATTCACATATAGAGAAAATTTGTATGGTTATTAGGCTTAGTGACTTTGAAAGTGAAAGTTTTAATTCAAAAGCTTTTTAGGTTTAGAGGCATATATAATATTTTCTTTGTTCTCAAGTAGTATAGTTAATTAATTTGTTATATTGTTTGTTGTTTCTGAACAAAACTTATATATTTTTTGTAATTTAATAAGTTTTGTAATTTAAAGTTTTTATTTAATAGACACATGTGAAGCTTAATGTGAAAAGACTACTACTATATATACACTTTATCAACATATTATACATAGGCAGTATGTATATACGAATTATACAGTAGGTATAAATTTTTGTACCGTACACATTGCTCATGTATTAGTTTTTATTACTAACATTTGTAAATGATAACGAGTGAGAATCGAATCTACGGCCATCGCGTTCAGTCAGACACTACTCTGCATATGAAATATATAATACATTGCAAAAAAGTTTTAATTACACGTAAAGTGAAGAAAACTTGTCGCTAACGGTCTAATACTTCACAGGCCTATCAAAATAGCCACTACACGTTTTGGCTCTTAGTTCAGTGTTATTTCGAAACTTTGCCCCAAGCTGTTATTGGAGGCAATTTGAGGCGTACTTTTACTATGAATTCTTTAGAAAACGATATAAAGTTAATTCTTCTTCTTATCTTACGATCGCTTTTAATAACAATTTTTTTTACCATTAGTCTTTGCTGGTAAATATTTCCTGGTTTATATCAAGACGATTAACGTGATTTAATATAGGCTATATCCTTGATGTCGATGTACTATCCAACGCAAACAGACGCTCTTTCTCCCCTTGAAACACTACTTTCTGAGATTAGAACGTCCAACCAAACAAACTCTCCAGCTTTATGATATCATTATAAGAAGTTGGGAAATATAGATATTTTCTTGTATTTTTTCTTCTTTATCTATATGCCTAAACTATTCTAGAAAGTATATTACGGTATTTTTATAAATTTTATAGATATAAATGTAAAGTAACATCTACATATCATAACTTACAATTTATGTCAAAAATGACACAAATACTTAAAAAGTTAAATTTCTATTCTCACTTACCCATTTTGCTTTTAAGCCTTCTAAAATCAAATTATTAAATTGTATCATATCATGCGATATGACCATCCATCATCTATTTCTAGAGTAATTACTGGATAAAGTTGATTAATTCTTTAATATATGAAAGTTGTGGGCCATACAAAACTTTAGAATTTAAATGAAAATTTAAAAAGCTTTGAAGTAAATTATTTTATGTGTTATGCCTACGCAGGTATGATAGTTATGAGTTCAATTCCCGCTTGTACAATAATGTGTACTACTCTGATCACATAACGGTGTTAAAATAACTGACTGATAAAATGCATTTTATTATTATTATGAAAGATGTACCAAAAATATATATATACTAGTTTTTCATGTACGTTACTGCTATATTCTGTTTCCACTTACCTACAGAATTCACTAATTAGTAAACCATTAGTCAATTTTAAAAATTTTCTCGGTTCATCGTAAATTATTATTTTATATCTAAACAATAATATAAGAAAAACAAGTATTTGCTATTAGAAAGGTAATAAAAATCGTGTTTTACATCGATACAACAAAATGAAGAATTATAGCTTGATGCATTTCAAAATTAATTTCATTGGTTTGCTTAAGAATTAAATATGACATTATAAAGTTCTATAAATTTAAGACCACCCGGTCAGTTTAATTAATAGTCTTAAGATCATCGATCGTCATAATCTAAATCATGAGAGGAATTTCATTTATATTGGACTTAGAGCTCTTAAGTGGATAAGGTTTATTGGTGTGGAGTTGGATATTAGGTAGAGGTGGTGGGTTCAATTTGGAGCTTAGGTAAATAGATTATTTTTCTATTAATTAATTATATATATATATAATTAATTAATATTCTATTATTTTCATTTGGTATATTGCAAATTGTCTTTTTATTATTATGTTCTTAAAAAGAGATCTAAACTTCGTACTGATCGTACTTCGTACACTTACGTTTGTAATAAATGTAATATAATAAATATCTCGTCAAATTGGATTTGAATCCATATTATTCACTTTCACTCAAATACATTGCAACTGATAAGCAGAGGTAACTTAGTGTTAAGACACTTCATTCCCCACACATCATGAGTAGTGGATATACATCGTCGTACTTTGTCTTCTTACTAGAGCGAAAAAATGAAAATAGTTTATTCACTCCCGTGGGAATCGAACTCACAACTGTCCCGTTTACAGTTAGATGTATTACAGGCGCAGATAGCCCCTGGTATAACATTAATAATATATATAATTTAATTGCCACATCCATAAGCCATACAACGTTGTATGGCTGGCGTATATTTCATATTGAGCTATCAATCTTGCACCCACACAAAGATTTATGAGACGACGACTCTTTTCATTTTTATTCAAATTTTAATACCCATCTGATGAGTTTATTTAATTTAATACGACCAGTGTAACGGCTTTAATGATTTATTGTGTTATATACTACATTATACATATTATTTTGATTAGAAAGTGTTTATTTGTAAATTATAATTAGAAAAATCTTAAAATTGTGAATCTTAGTATAAATATGGCCATTGTGGCTCAGTTGAATAAAATCTGCCTGCAAAATGCTATGTTTATGGATTCGATTCCCAGTAGAACTGAATTAACTTACTTTCTGTGCTCAGACATGAGAGTGTTTGGTGTTGAGTTCCGTCTCATTTTTATATTTACAATTTATTAGAGGATTATTGTATTTCCTTTACTTGTTGCAAAATCATACCACAAAAATAATTCAAACCCCTCAGTGGGAATCTAACTCAGAAACCTTCGCGTTTCCAATAATTCACTGTGCCGCTGCGCCACGATGGTTTCAACCGCTGCCATAAAGCAAAATCTCTATCGCATTATAAATGCTTTTTAACAAAAAAAATACACCTCTTTGCTTTGGCCCATCTATTTATAATTATTATTTTATTGTGACCATTTTATTAATTCCCTAATTGATTCCTGTATCTTATCGTTCAAATGAAACCGATTCATTAAAAGCTTGTTCTTTAATAAATGTTTATTTTATCACTAGCTTTCTATCTGCCATAATAAATTACATTACACAAGAATGTGAGACATATTTTTTTATGTTTTTTATATCTTTATAGTTTCTGCCACGGTATGCACCTGCCTTAAAAAGTGTCAGATGTCGCGTTCTCGTCATAAGAGAGAAAATTCAAAATCTTTTTTTTTTAGCTTCAATCTATATCCCGCACGCAGATTAGGTAGAGGGTCCTGTGGACCTAGTGCTAAGACACTCTGTTTCCCACTTTCTTTAAAAAAATAACGTTTTTTATTATATTATACTTGCATCCTTTGTTATCCTTACCAACTAATTATCTATTTTTTCTCTCAATAACTCATTGTACATAGCAATTGTTATTCTCTTATAAGTCTACTTTAGGCTTCCTTTTTTGAGCATCTACAGAAATGACTAGTACTGTCATTAAATATACATATAACGTTATATCGAAACGCTCAAATAGCGGTAGCGAAAATTAATTTTTACAAAAAAAAATAATAATTCGTTGCTATCAACATTCCGTTTTAATCGCCCCTCATTAAGAACATCGCGTCGTAACCGCGCCGCGTTTTGCGTGAATTTTAAATCCAAGTGACGTTACTGCCAATTTAGCTTTTTTTTTATTGTGGAAGTTGAATGTTTTAAATTTTTAAACTTAAGTAGGTAATCAGTTCGATTAAATCTGCATATGTTTTATAAGAATCAGCGATACTTAGTCTTTCAATAAGTGAATTGTGAATCTCTACCACACAATATTAACACCAGGTAGTGTTGGTAGAGCATTAATAGACAAAATAAATTGTCCTATATTCCTATTGGTTTGATTGCTTAATGTGTTTTCTTCTAAAAGTCCCCGGGAGCAAACTTGCCGGCGACGACCAGTACAAAACATAAAAAAAATACCACAAACCATCGATCCTCATATAAAATTAAACTTATAAAACAAGTACCTACAAGAATAGTTTTCTATAAATTCTAATAGCAATCACTGTCAACTGCACCCGTCGTTCCGGGAAAAACGCTAAATATTTAAGTACCTTAGTAGTCTTTTACTTCACGTTTGCAAGTTACGAGTGAACCAATCACTCTAATGGATGTTACGTCCGTTTTAGTTATATGTGTGTATTTTCATTATTATTAAGTAATTCGTGGGAAAGTAGAGAATGCAGTGATTTGGGTCTCCGTCCTTGATATTGGTAGATAGGTGTATAAGCTAGAGCTATGAATATCAGTATGGATCGGATTTGGACCTACAATCGCAGATTGTAGAACTAATTTTTTTTTCTAGTTGTTTAATTACAAAAAAAAATTGATGTCACTTCAGTCTACCCGTGACCACAGACTACTGCAAAATTTTTGAAACGTTAGAGTCACGAAAAATCCTTTTAATTCTAAATATACGTGATTAATTCAGTTATAGAGTCCCATTTGTATGAAATGATACTAGGTTTCTTGCTATATACGGAATAGAGCGGAAGACAAACCGAAAAAAACATAAAATGGTGCAGTGATATTTGAACACTATTGTATTATTTCTGATTATTTCTGATACTGTTTCCTTAACCAACTTAAAACTATACATTTTATTTACATAACTATTACACAATCTAAAATCATATTAAAATCAGTTTACCTTTAAACCATCAGAAGTCCTTCATTCCTTATTCACTTACTAGGCTAGTACAAACAGTGTTATTGAAAAACAATAATTCTCTTTGATGTATAAAGTTGTATACATATTTCAATTACAGCAATTTACTCGTCAACAGCTCCTATGACTTAGACCGTTTGTTTATAAAAGATTCATACGTCAACCGTACTCCTGGACAGTAGTGACGCGTCTTTGTGGGTCACTGTTAAATAAAATATAATAAATAATGTTTGGAATCGCTTATGAGATTTTTTTTATTCATGGTTTATTTTTTGTTGTTTTCTTATTTTTTTATATTGTTGTTAATTATACATATATTAGTTGAGGTCGTAGCATAGTGACGGTGAGCGTTGTGGGTTCGATTCTCACTCGAGGGAATGGGATACTTATGTTTTCTTCGCTCTTGTTATGACAAAGCTTAGTGTTGAGCCTATACTCGATAATTCCGAAAGTAGATATTTTTGAGGCCAGTCGTGGCGCAGCGGCACGAGGTGTTACTGTAAAACCGACTGGTTGTGGGTTCAATCCCAAAAACGATGAAATATTTACTTAAATTTATATTTCCATTTCTTTGCTCTGGTGTCGAGGTTTAGCGCAGCGTTGAGTTCTGCCACTTAACACGCAATGCCTCCAGAATTCGGCAGAAAGTGGGGAATGGAGTGTCTTAACACTAGGTGCCTACCCTGCTGTGTGCGGGATACAGCGTGAAGCTGGTTTTATTTTTATTTTTAGAGATTTTTCACAGTAGATTCCCTTGGCTTGAAAAAAAAGATGTTCGTTTTTTTTTGCATATATTTTTTTATATTTTTATAATATATTAAGGTTACATTACAATATTGATGTTCCCTTGAATGAGCTATGAAGCAATAACCATCACGCCCAATTAGCCCTACAGTGATCTTTTAGTAATCATTTCAATAAATTTACTATTACGACTTAGATCAACTTTGTCGTATTTTTTTTTATTAAACAATATGTTAACACTGGTTTTCACATTTGGGCATCATAAGGCAAAGAGATTAATATAAATTGAGCTATCACCGTTTTCATCCTGATGCAATAGGAGTTAGTAGGTTCGATCCAATCTCAAGGTAATGAATTCTCATTTCCTCACTCTGGTAAAATGAAAATGCGGAAAAAAATCATAATTTTCTTGAATAGCCAAGCTTTACTTCAACATATATACAGTAGAATCTAGAATGAAGATAACATCTAGCAATAACACTAGATGGTCTTGTGAAGTGGCATCGTTCAAAAGTCAGATTGCACAGTGCATAAAGTTCACATTTACCAAATTGCACGTTTTAGAAGCAGACTCGTAAATATTAATGGAAACTCCGGAACGATTCGTTTTAATGATGGGCTCTTAGTCATCACCTTTATTGTCTTCTTTCTTAGTTTTTAATGTACGTATGAATAATGATTAAATTGTTCTAGGTACATAATTTTGTTGTTTTGAGTTTTGTCTGAAATGAAAATTGTGATGTGAGGTTATCGCTAAGACACTCCGTCCTCACTTACTACTCAATTTTCGAAACAAAGAGTGTTGAGTGGCGAAAGCCAACGCCGCGCCTTGTATACCAGAGCGAAGAAATGACAATAATCATAATTGGGAATTGAACCCGCAAATGTCTCGTTTACAGTCTAACCCTATAATAACTATCAACCAAAAATATTATTCACTCATTCAAAAAAAAAACCAAAAAAGTAATCTCTAACTTTAAATTCCCATTATAATAAAGTAGACTCGAAGTCCTAGAATAATTAATAAACAATTGTCTGCAGAGCACGTGACAAGTGTGGCTCGAGTTCGGATGTGTTTGTGAATGTCCGGTAGTTTAATAAATAGGGGTTTAGTTGCCAAAGTCTATACGGCTTTGTTGTCTTTTTTTATTTTGAAGTGAAATAACTCTATCTAGTTATAGTAAATATATTTTTTTATGACCACATATATAGCTTCACGTTCTTTGACGCGTATTAGGATAACTAGTGTTAGGTAGTGAATGGCGGAACTGAACGCAATGTTTTATTTATCATAGTGATGAAATAAAAATAAAAAGCTCCTCGAGTGGAATTCGAACCATGAACCAGCGAGTACTATTATTATATTTTAAATAACAATGTATGGCGTATAAATGCAGATTTTTCTTCATCTTGTATCCCACACATAGTAGTTTCGTTTGACTGCCGAAAGTCAACGTTTTTCCTCAAACCAGAGCGAAATGAAAATACTAAATATTTCATTTCCTCGAGTGGGAATCGAATCACACACACATAACACACACGTGTGCCCCTGTGTGTGCCACAGCTGGCTTCATTTCTTAACAAATAACTGAAACAATTATATATAATACGCCGTTTCACAGATCGTTCCGCTTTGCTTAGCGTTTTCCATATGAATGTATTAAATCCCTTATGTGCCATCCACAGTAATATAGTAAAAATATCGCGCCATTTCTCCTTTGCCGCTGATTTACGGTCGTTAAAGTGAGTTGAATAGAGTTTTACACGTTCGTATTTTTACCAAAAAACATATGAAAATTCGAAATATTAAATATTATTTCGTGAAATATATTGAATATAAAGTTAATTTCTTCTTCTAATAATAATTCTTCCTCGCTATAAATACCATTAGCCACTTAATATCAACTACTATAAATATGTTGTTATTAATATGTTGCTTCTTGATATTAAGTGGCTGATGTAAGACAGACAATACTGACTTTTATGTGTTAATGGATATATTGTTTCTTTTTTTCTAAGCAATTTTCACATTTTGGATTTTTTTTATTTGTTTATATTTTTCTCACTTCATATCAAATTTCATTACTATATGTATTGGAAGTTACCTCTAAAACCCTCTCTTTCTAAAAAAATTATGAACTTTAGTTTTGATTATGCGGCGAAATTCGTGCAAAATTGAGTAAAAACAATCCACAAATACTCGTATCTTTTGATTGCGTTAAGTTAGAAGCTTAATTTTTTTTCTCAACTCCAAGAGTTCTGAATGAAATATAGAACTAGAATCGAACCCACAACTTATGGTATACTTATATTAATTATTATTGTTTGCACGTGACAATATAATTAAAATAATAATCAAGTGTTGTTTCTTTTCTTTCAGGTATGAATATTTTTATTACGTTATTTAAAAATAAGTCAGTTAATATTACACAAGTATGACGTCGCTGCTGAAAGAAAACGCCGTAAGTTTTTAATATTTATATATGTACATTATATGTGAAGTTCCTCATTTTTTTGTATTGCACTTTGTAATACGAAAAAAAAACCATAGAATATCTGAGAACCAAACCGGAGGTAAGATTAATGAGGCCGTCGTAGCGCAGCGGCGCGCATTTGATTATAGACGGTACGGACGGCAACGGTTACGGGTTCGAGTCCCATTCGAAGGAATTAATTATTTTCACTTCTTCGCCCTTGCGACAAGACAAAATACAGCCTTGAGTCTCTAGAGATCTCTGTCTGTCCTCCCGTATGCGTTACAAGGATTCAAGCTAAAAAGCACTAGATTTCAACTTTTTAAACATCTAACTGGATTTGGAAAACTATGTTATAACGGGATATTTCCGAGTAGATTTCGAATGGTATCTACTCGCCACTACCACCATGATGGTGTAAAATCCTTGAAACAAAACTTTAACCCTTACGAAGTCGATATATTTATAAATAATTCTGTTTTAAAATTACACACACACATACACACACTACTATATCTACATAATAGAAGTGCAAAATTTTATGATCACTGCCACTAATTTAACGTGTGAGATAATAAATCAAGTGTCAAGGAATCCTCTAAACTTGAAATTGACGGTGACGCCGCAAGAATTTCGTTTTAACGATCTAACATATTCGTAATCTGATAATGCTATGTGCGTATGTGACACACGGTAGCTGTGACGGGCCTACTGTTTAAATATTTATCATTTATTGGACCGTAAAAGCGGGGGTTGTAGGTTTGATTCACGCACATTATTTTATATTTAAATTGTTTTAAATTTGCTACTTTTATAAGAAAGTGGCGCTTAGTTTTAGTAACTCGTAATGTGTTGAATTGTGGTAGAAGGATAATTGTGTTTTTTAACACTAGTTTATCTCAGACTACCCTGCTAAGCGGAATAAACCTTAAGCCGATAAACAATTTCAATCAATACAGAATAAACATAGAAAATATAGTGAAAAATCACTCATTTTTCTACATTCCTCTTAAAACGGGAATTTGAATGTCGTATACAAGTAGAGTAACTGTACTGCATATTTCGAAAGATGATTCCTTTCGAAAGAGATTAGAAGTCCTTAATGTTTCAGGTAAATTTCGACTGTCCCACTGTAATTTCTTTTAATATGAAAAGTGTGCAAATTAATTAAAAGTTTCTATGTAAGTAAATTGTATAGTGCGTGTTGTTTGCAATTAAACTGTGTTTTTGGGATTCGAATAACATATAAGGTAAATATTTTTGATATATTTACTGTTGTTCGGGCTCAACTATGTCCTGTTTAATAGCTTACGATAGTGTGAGTTCAAATCTCAAATAGAAATGCAGTCAGTCAGACAGTTATCTTACAAGTTTGTATGATAAATTGTCTAAAATATTTTTTGTTAAATAATTAAAGTAATAACCATACATTTATTTTTGAGTACATATATTGCATTTGTTTCAAAAACTGGATTACAGAAAATAAGAAAAAAGGATTTGAATCTATAACTAGCGGTATAACAAAAAAAACAGCTTCACAGTTTTTTCATAGACAGTGTTTAGAGGTCACGTCGATAGGCCAAAAAAAAGAAAAACTTACAAAATATATAACAAAATTATACAAAAAAAAAAAAGGCAATTTACATGAAAAATAACCTAATTAATCGTCGTCGTCCATTCAACATAGCAGTGTATCACATAAACCACGCGTCCTAAGATTTTAATTTACCAAGCGGGTGAAATGTAGTCGTTTTAATCAGAGCAAGTACCGCGAGGCTTGTTTAAATTTTCTATTAAATTCGTGAGACGAGTAGGTATGTGCGAAAAGACAAAGCGTATCTCCGATCTTCTATTAATATAGCTTTATTTTGTAAGGATAGAATAAAAATTGAGTATTTTTTTTATCGCTTGTTATGTTATATTAAAAAATAGACTTTCAAGTGTTTTTGAAAAAGTGATGATAATTTCTTCGTCGCTTTTAATTATGTTAAAAAGCTTAAAAAAATTGGTGAAAAACTATTTCTATTTAACTAGATACAAAATCCCGTTCATAATAACATTATGATAAAATATTATAGTTCTAAAAATATATAGAGTAGCTATATGATATTTATATATTCTTTACCTTTTTTACGACTAACTCTACTTATAATATAAATGTGAAAGATTATGAGTATGGATATTTGTATGCGTTGGACATTAGTATTTTTGTAAAACTTTAAATAGAAATAAAAGTATCTGAAAGTACTAAAATTTCAAAATACCACTAAAATATGTGGCGACAGTACTTTTAATATTAGAATCCTGCCGATATAGGCATTAGTGACAGGCTTTTAGCGTCCTCTTTATAAGGGCTATAAACTCGTCTTGTACGAAACTGCCACTGTCGGTTTTAATGTTTACGACGCGACGTCTTCTTGCTATGATCTGTTTCGTATATTAGTTATGTTGTGTTGTTTCTATATGGAATAACTGACTAACTGACTGACGAGCTGATTAAATATTATATAGGTTTAATTAAAATGGAATGGAGCTGAAATTTGACTGAAAATGTATACATATATGCCGAATGTTGTTATTATTTTTAATGATCCGAAGATAAACGCTATTCATAACTCAATATTAAAAAGAAAAAGAATGTGCTTATTTGTACATTGTTTCAAATTTGACATAACATTCAATTTCAAAATAGAACAAAACCACATATTTCATAAAGTTTTTATTATATGAGATTATAATCTACTCTATACGGCGGAGAACGGAGGGTTGATTTTTGACACTAACGACGACGACGAGTCACGAGACACAGCATGAAGTCATTAATGAACTTCAAATGAAACTTTAAATGAAATAATAATATCCGATATCAGGCAAAACCAGGACCATCCACTAGTTCAAATAAATTCACTTTCCTCCTAAATAGTCGTGATGAGATTTATATTTGATTTACTTTTTATTATATTAAAATCTTATCGCGATCTCTCGCACCCTTTCGATCCACCCTAAACTAATTTAGTTGAGATTTATGACTATCTTCTATGAGAATTACATTTTCTTTTATTTTTATCTCTTGTGTAAAACGCTTTAGGGCAGTTTTATTGTGTGTAACCGACACTTCTATATTGATTAAAGTTTAAATCGCTTATTTTTTATTTTGTAAAAAAAATATGTTATTTTTTTTGATAGAGGTCACGGTGAATATACTAGTATTCAACTATATAGTAATTTAAAAATATGTTTTATAACATATTTAAAAAAATGAAATATTTTCATTTAAATAAAAACAAATTTATCCTTACATTACAAAACACACACTATACCCAAACAAATAAATCTTTTACCATACAGATTTGTCTATCCACTCTGTGAACTAAAGTGCATCGTTTGACAGTCGCATATACAAGCTGAATTAATGGGTATATTTTAAATTATACCCAGTTGTATTTCACGTTGTATATTTTTTCACATTATTACGTTCCGAGCCACCTTCACCTAGCCGTAATCTAAACTTGCATTTTTCATCCACATCGCAATGGACTTTTGTATTCGTTTGATATATTAGCGATGCTATAGCTTTTTTTCAGGCTTTCCTTTATTTCATTTCAAAGTTTATTTGTTTTATTTTCAGCTTTTGTACTGTGCTTGGAAATAACGTTATATTTTTCACAATACTCTGTTATGTTAATGGTTTATTTAATAATTTATTTAGATGATTATTGGGGGTACTTGTATAAAAATAACATTCTATAGGATTTAAACTCGTACTTCTCGGATAGAGTGCAAACGTTCTAGCGAGTGAAACTATTCACATCACGAGGAGTTCAAATTCCTTTACTGTTATTACAACTTTTGTTGTTAGCACCTTTACAAGAAAACTTTTACTTTGTCTCTAAGGGAGCTATCATTATAAAGAATAATAGTGTTGTCTTTGCCAGAAAATTGGACTAGGTTCTCTCTCGAACCTTGAAATAATATGCGAAAAAAACTCTAAAATAAAAAATATATACTGGACAACCAAATTACGTTTTCCGCTTATAAATTAGAATATTATAAATTAATATAACAGCGTACTCGAAAATCCATTTTAACATTGATAGGTTTTATTGAAAGGCAATATAAGATTCGGTACAAAGGCATCCTATATTCCTATCTAGAACCTACTCGCCTCCAAATCATATCTCATAGCTTGCAGACACCAATTTACAAGCAAATAAGACAATTTCGTGATCATTCGGCTGTTCCATGTTAGAGCGAGAGCGGAAACTGAAGCGAGTTATAGTTTTTTTTATTGATTGATTGAACTCTCCGTAGCGCTTGGCGCTCCGTACTCTCTGATTACCCCACTAGGGATAAAGCGTGAAGCTAAAGTTAACTAAGTTATAAACTTTCCACTAAATGTTCAAGATACTTCAGATTGAATGGCAGAGCTCAACGCCGCGCTTTGTCTTCTTACTATATATATATATATATATATATATATATATAT